>PVKM010020432.1:0-23387 GCA_004027735.1 Carollia perspicillata | reverse complement strand
CCTGTATACCAGGTTCTAGTTCAATTCCAATATTGTTAAAATTTCATAAATCACTGGCTCTTCAGCTCGCTGTTTACTTTCCTTTAGTATGTTGGTTGTTGTGAACTACATTAACAATTACCTTAAAGTTTAAAGAATTCTTTGATTTTGATCTGGTGTCATTTGCCAACTGAAATTTACTCAGTGATTTTCAGGTCTGCTCTAATAATTCTTTTTGTTTAAATATTATTTAAACAAATAATATCTGTTTATTTAAACAAATATTTATTTATTTATTTATGTTTAGAGAGAGGACAAGGAGAAAGGGAGAGAAACGTCAATTTGTGGTTCCCTCTTGTGCTACCCCACTGGGAACCTGGCCCACAACCCAGGCATGTGCCCTGACTGGGGATCAAACCAGCGACCCTTTAGTTCACAGGATGGTGCTCAAGACACTGAGCCACACCAGCCAGGGCTGTTTTAATAATGCTTTATAGTAACAAAACACACACAGGTAAAAATAGAGCTTTATAAAATTTCTCTGAAATACTTTGTCAGTTTATCCTTATTTTTTAAAAAATAAGCTTCCAACAATTCCAGAGCTAAATTTAAGTGCAGATTTAAAAAAACAGCAAAGTATAATACTACTGCTTATTAATTTTCTAATTATATAAGTACTTTACTGAAGTTGTTATTCCAAAAAGTATTATCTTTTTATGAAAATATGCATGAACAAATCAAAAATGCTGGTGAATAAAAGCAGAATGCAGGCAGTTTAATCTTAAAGACTCTCAAAACAAACCTCAATTACCTTTTAAAAATACAACAGAAAACCACATGCTTTTAAAACAGCTAGATCTTTATAATACTGAATTTATCCCAAAGTATAACATACATAATAATCTTGATGATTCAGAATTCATCCCCTCAAAATATATAGCAAAGTAAAAAAATCCGAGAGAACCAAATGCATTATTGCTCAGAGAGCCATCAGAATTCAATTACCTTTTGGAGAACATCTAAAGCTGTAAGTACAGCTTCCTGCAAACTTGTCAAAACTGCTTCAGTGTAAGATGGAAGAATGAAGGGGGATGCATCTGAACTTATTGGGACTGAAACAGCACTGTGCAGTATTACCCCCAGTTTCTGCAAGTCATCCATGTTGAAACCACTTTTTATGTGTTGGTAGAGAGCTGGAAATATTTGAATTAAAGCTGTAAGGAAAGGCTGGCTGGGAATGAAAGTCAGTTTATCAAAAGTAATAGGAGGCTTAGTGCTTTCAGATCCAATTCTATACCAGGTATTCCACGCAGCCCACCAGAGATTCAAATCTTCAAGCTCATCGGAAACTATGGGTGGCTCAGAGCTACTATATTTTCCAAGTCTTTCTCCAATAGAATCTGTTCTTACAAATGGCCTGTTCAGGCCAGGGCCTGATATGGACCCTATAAGGACAGGCACAGGAACATTAACTGCAGGTGGTGTCTCAGGCTTATCTGAGTCCCTGACAGGGGACACAATCTGTAAAATTTCCTGAAAGCTTTTCAGCGCAGCCAGAGATACTTCATTGTTTTTGCTGAGTGCTGCTGATTGTATATGGTCAAGAAGAACATCCCATGCTCGTGAAAAGTCTCCTATATTAGGAAGAAAAAACATATATATATCACAAAAGTGATCAAATTTTCTCTATTAGACATTTTAAATTCTATTTGCTTCATTTTTCTGCTTAAACTCCTATGGAAGTAGAAAACAACTGCTTAAGTACTAGGATATTAACACTGTGAATTAGAATCATTACAAACTGAAAATCCAGAGAACTTTTTTTCAGATACAAGAAAAAAGAGCACAACAAAGAGATGACATTATGGAGATATCAAACAATGTTTTGGTCTTAAAAACAAAACTATAAAAGTGAGTATATATGTTTATACTATCTCCTAGTAGTTCTGCCAAAGGACAACAGAAAAAAACACTTAAGAGGGTGAAAACAAAAGCTTTTCTGTCACATCTTCAGTCTATCTATCTACCTTTATTAATGATTAAGTAAAATGTTATTCTTAAACAAATTGGAAAGTTACAAGTTATAACAGCATAATACATGTTTTTATAGGTCCAAATGTTTAAAATAAACTATGTCATGTTCCATTAAACCTTAACTTTCCATTTAAGTTTTCATATTTAAATAATTCATAGTTGTATAACTTTCTTAAACATTTTCACATGTAACAGTTATTTAGGTACCAGGACAAAATGCACCACAAAGAATAGATGGTCCTTTTACAATGTGTGTAAATTTGTTTCCTTCAAGTAAAATGCAGTCTGCGGATCCATCAGCAGCAGAGCATGGGCTGAATGGTAGTTGCTGGTTTCCACCGATCATTTCAATCTCTTGCTCTACTTCTGTAACTAACTAAACACATTTATAATGAAGCTCTCTATGGCCAGGTGTAATTTGTTCCTGTGAAGCCCAACAAAAGTGACAGTATTCCTAAGCAATCTAGACCAATTTTTATTTTTATTTTAAGAGCCATTTTTATTTTAAGAGCTGCTTTAATGCCTACATACTTGCATTTAAAAAGTGCAGAAATCACAGGAATTGATATTTTCCAAAGTAGGATAACATAAGTAGGTTATGAAATATATAAATGATCGAGGTTTAAAGTCTTCTACTTTGCAAAGGCTACAAATGACTTATTTATTTATAATTATTACTTTTAAGATTGTTCAATTACAGTTACATTCAATATTATTTATAAAGTTTCAGATGTATAGCACAATGGTTAGACACATATAATTTACAAAGTGATCCCCCAAAAATCTAGCACCCACCTGGCACCATACTTGTTTTTTTTTTTTTAAACAGATGAACCCATATACCCAGGGAAGCATTCACTTAATAGGAAAAGCTAGAAGTAGGTCTGTTATGAAACAATAAGTACGACTCTGACTATGTAAGACAAATCGTAACACCTTCCCAGATATGCACCTCTTCTTCTCTATACTCATTTCTCTTATTAAAAATTAAGGTATACATTTCTAGTCTTCAAGTTATAAAAAATTATCAAAGCAACACAAACTACTTAATGTCTTCATTTCTAAAAATCTACATCTATATCTATTAGTTCTTAGCTTTTAAAATAAAGTAACTATTATGGAGGTATTAAAATGATGCTTATTTTGCCCTGGCTGGTATAGCTCAGTGGATTGAGCGCGGGCCTGCGAACCAAAGGATCGCGGTTTGATTCCCAGTCAGGGCACATGCCTGGGTTGCAGGCCAGTTCCCAGCAGGGGACGCACGAGAGGCAACCATACATTGATACTTCTCTCCCTCTCTCCTTCCCTTCCCCTCTAAAGATAAATAAATAAATTTTTAAAATGATGCTTATTTTGTCAAAATTCAGCAAGTGTACAGTTAAAATTGGTACGTTTCATTGTATCTACATTTTCCATAAGATTTAAAGATATATATGTATGTGTGTATACGTGTATATGTATGTACATGTACGTATATATGCATGCATACATATACACAACACACACACAGTCAGGCACAAATAACGCTCCTTTTTTTAATTAGAATATCATAAGCATGTAATTCTGTACCACAGCAATATCACACTCAAGCATACCATATGACATTTTAAGTAAAATGTTCAAATTAAAAGTATAAAATATTACACCATTATTATTACCCTACCAAGCACACTCAAACAGGCATTACTTCTACCAGACTATATATGTCTCCTGTGTATATATAGATAGATAGCTAAATAGATATATCCTTAAAGTGCAAGAGAAATCAAGCACTATTAAGTTATTTTTGACAAAAAGGAAACTATACATGTGAAAAACACACAAAAAAGCCTAAGTAAAGAGTAAATATGCTTTTGCTTTAACATAAACAAAAAAAAAAGCCAAACATAAATAAACTAAAAAATACAATAATATGTATAACATGCTCACAATTATGTACAAAAGTATTTCTGTTCACTTTTTTCTATTACCCATCACTACCAGAATTGACAGTACTATAATCTACATCAGGGTTTCTCAATCTCAGTACTGCAGACATTTTGGGTTGGATAATTCTTTGCTGTGGGGGCTACTGTATGCATTGTAAGATGTGCAACAGCATCCCATGCCTCTAGTCCCCAGATGCCAGCAGCACCTGTCCCTCCCCAGTTGTGACAATGAAAGAAACCCTACATCTCTAGACATTGCCAAATGTCTTGAGGGGAAGAGGGGCAGGAGAACACTGGCCCTGGTTGCAAACACTGAGTTATACCAGCAGCTTCCTAACTAGTCTAATAGGGTCCTGCCATCCTTGCCTGCTGCCATTGCATACCATCCAAAGTGATCTTTTAGAACTGCCTATCTCATCATGTCACATCATGAATAAAATTTTTTAGTGGATCTTCACTGCTCTTTGGATGAAGTCCCAACTTATGAACATGACCTCCAAAGTTTGGCATGGTTGGCCTCTCTCCAACTTTACAATCTGGAATCACACTTTCTCTGTTCCCTTCATTCCAGACCTTCAAACATACTAGGGTCTCCAACATCCCCTTCTCAATTTTCTCCTCTTTTACATGTTATTTCTGCCTATCTGCTCTTCACTTTTCATTTTACCTGATGAGCTACCGCATACCCTTCAAATCTCAAGTAAAATACTACTTTCATTGGGAAGCCTATCTGGACCTCACTGACCTGGTTAAATATCTATTATAAGCTCACCATATATCACTCTTTTGTAGCATTTATAATTGTAGCAAGTTTACATTTTTAATGTAGTTATACTTTTTCTGTCATGCCCATGAAAGCAAGGATGATGTGTATTTTGCTCATCATATTTTCTCAAATGAAAATGTGCATACTTATGCACACACCACACATCAACACAAAGACTGGCAGTTAAGATTATTCTTGGGAATAGCATTGTATCTGAATTTTTTAAAAAAATCTGTATTTTTCAAATTTCATTTAACATCAATTACTTATATCGTCAGGAAAAAAAAATACATACATACCTAAAGGCTGCAGTAAATATCTTCTAGTGTTGAAGATTCTTGCTACTCCAGCCAATGTTAAAACCCATGTCTCAGCCCATTGCTTCTCTGCTGTGTCCCTTGAATGATGAATGAGAATATTGCCACCTCCAGATTCAATCTTTTCTTTGTCTGCAGTGGTAGAAGATTCTCGAACTCGGTCCAATAGATGAAAGAGAACCTAAATATTTATAAAAATATATATAGAAAATAACTGATAACATAGCATAGGAAATTAGGAATTGTTACAAAAATTATACCTGACAATCTGATCAATCCCATATATTAGAAGAAATGGAACAACTGAGGTATTCTTATATTCTTAAATTTATCCTTAAGGTCTTGGAAAATTAAAATAAATTGGACAGAACATTGTCTAAGGCTGTTGAAGTGTCAGTGGAGCATCTATGGGGTAATGCATAAAAAAAGGAACAAAACTAATGAGAAAGGTCTAGGCAAAAAAATACAATTATGGGAGACATCTAGACAGAAGTTATAACTCACACTTCAGGATTAGATGAAGATATTTGGAAACAGAAAACAGTTACAAGTTGGAGAATGTTTACATTTAAAGGGTAGATTCAGAGCAAGGAACAGGAACAAAAGAAAAAGTGAATAGAGAAGCAGAAGCATGCTATGAAACAAACCAAAGAAAGAAATTTCAAGGAGAAACTAATTAACAGTATTAAATGCTACAAAAAAGATGAGTATGCTAAGAACTTGGCAGTTAGAAGACCACCTGTAACCTATGAACAATTTGTGTGGTTCCCACATATGGTCTCAGAGTCAACAGCATTAGCATCATCCAGGAAGTTCATAGACATGCAAATTATCAGGCCCCATACTAAGGAGAAAAAAGTCAGAAACAAGAGGATAGGGGGCGGTGGCTCAGCAATCTGTGCTTTAACAAGTCATCTAGGTGACTCTACTGTTCGCTCATAAGGTTTAAGAAACTCTGAAATAAAATAATATGGATTAACGGAGTGCAGGGGAGGTGAGGAAGAAGTACATCTCTGAGAATTAGGCAGCAAGATTAACAATGAAGTTGTTTGAAAGGAAAACAGGAATCAGAAAAAAGATTGGTTTGCTTTAAACACTAACAGAAACTTAAGCATGTTTGTGATCTGAGGAGCCAGGGGATAAAGTTGAGACAAAAGACATAGGAGGGAGCAGGGCTTTCATTTATTTTTATTGGGGAAGATACATTATTAATTTTAAGAAGATACTTAGAAGACAACATTTAATAAAATTTATAAAATTATTATTCATAAAATTTCTTATTATTCATAAAATTTCTTATTATTCATAAAAAATTCTACAGATTTTATTAAAATGGAACAGATGGAACAAAAAAGGAAAGCCTTTTTGCAAAGAGGAAATGCTCACTAATTGGCTGTTGACTCTAATGAAGTTTTAAAAAGAGGGTAAAAGAATAAAAAAAAATTGTATATTTAATGAACAGACATGTAGAACTAATCAACTGAAAGCTACTTTTGTTTGGTGATTCTGCAAGTAAATTTCACTGCTGTTGATATTCTTTTATTCCTAAAATTCTTATTTGATTATATTATACTATTTGAATCATGTGTAGTGGTTAGCAAGTCCTATTTTTACTCGGGAAAACAGGGAAAAAAGGGAAGGGCAAAGGCAGAAATCAGACAGAGATAAGCAATGAAAAATGAAAAGAGAAAAGAGAAAAGAGAGATGAGGTTTTAAATATTTAATGTTATATGTAAGGTGCAATTTAAAATATGACAAAGCTAACATTTTCTGTTTTGTGAAGTACACGAATGCATGGATATTCATCTTAAAAAAATAGGAACAAGTTTAATTGAAAAAGTATGTGTGTATACCAATTAAAAGCTGGTAACTCAAGTTATTTGACATACCTTCCAAATAACAGTGTGCCAGGTTGAATGCTGTAATAAGGTTCCATGTGCACCGATCGTTGAAAACAGAGTTTGCCCTGCACTCTTCCTGACGGCAGGACGGGGGTCCACACACAGTTCACCCAGTTTTGCATACAGACACAACCACAGGCAATCAAATGGCGGTGCAGGGTGGAACGGCCGGTTTAAAACCACTCCTTTCTCTTCTGCCTGCTTTTGCTGTGCTGCCTCTTCTTTATTTAATTCTTTTTCAATAGTTTCCCCTCTTTGGAAAAAATAATCTGAAATATTCCACTAAAAAGCAAAATAGAAAAATATCACTTTATTCAAGATTTTATTTTAAAGATATAAACAAATATGCAACCTATGGTTGTTTTATCTTTCAAAATAAAACATCTAAAAATTACTTCAGAGATCTAGTAGAAAGGATTTAATGAAAATATCTCTTCCTCTGTCAAGTGTCTCTATCTGACTGCAGAAGACTACAGGGGAGTAATCTTTTTCTAACATTAATATTTTAACATATTTTATTATGAGAAATTTCAAGAACACAAAAAAGTAGGGAGAATATATCAATATGTTGATATACCCACCATTTAGATATAAAAATTGTTAATATTTTATCTTTTTACTTTATGCCTATTTTATTTTATTTTATTTAAGATTTTATTTATTTATCTTTAGAAGGAAGGGAAGGAGAGAGGGAGAGAAATATCAATGTATGGTTGCCTCTCGTATGTCTCCTGCGGGGAACTAGCCTCCAACCCAGGCATGTGCCCTGACTGGGAATCGAACTGGTGACTCTTTCGTTCTCAGCTCGTGCTCAATCCACTGACCTACACCAGCCAGGGCTACTTTATGCCTATTTTATAATCTCTATGAGAAAGGGGCTTTAAAAAACATTACCCTGATGCCATTATCACTCTAACAAAATTATTACCAATTCCTTATATCACTGAATAATATTTAGTAATTTCATACAAGAGCAATTAATATCCCCAGACATATCTTATGACTCCATTCTCAACCCAATAAGGTATGCAAATTAATGAGAATTATACCAATGGTAAAAATGTTGAGTCCAAAAACTATGAACATGAATATAAAATAAAGGAGGAAATATCTAGCAGAAATCAAGAATGAATTAACAACCACTCTTTGGGAGCAATTATCTACATATATTAATATGCCTATGTTATTTCCCCATGTTACACTTTTCATAGTAAAGTATTACGTTATCTACCTTGTGAGGGGATTTAAGTTTGACTTTCAAAACTTCTGAGTTATGATATACATTTAAAGTGTCTAATTGCTTTTAAATAAATTTATGTTGACAACTCTACATGTTTACTTTGTGCAATATTTAACAATCCTCTAACTTAGATTTTATTACTTTTATGTTCAAAATAAGTAAAATGAGGCTCAGAAGGTCAATAATTTAACAAGAAGCAGACAATTAAAATACATATACAAGATCTGTCTGGAAAAAATCCAGCCATTGGTAATATAATGAGAACAGTTTGTGTAACATCGATGTAACCTGGCAGCCAAGAAGAGTGGACTGGAATGTGCACGTGTGAACAATGATGACTCCAATGTACTAGTCAGTGCAGGTGGTAGATGCCACTGAGTGAGCGTTTGTACTGTGTGGCCATTGTATTCAAAATGAATGAGTGAGTAGAATAACGAATCTGCATCAAATTTTGTGTTAAGCTTGAACATTCCTATGTGGAAATTATTTAGGTGACTCAGGAGGCCACAGCCAGGGGAAACTGGTGATTGGCAGCTTCATCAGAACAATGCACCTGCTCATGCATCATGTCTCATGCAATGTTTTTTGGGGAAACATCAAATCATCCAGATGACTCAGCCCCCTACACCCCAGATTTAGAGCCCTGTGACTTCTGGCTTTTCTCAAAACTAAAACAACCTTTGAAAGGGAAGAGATTTCAGACTGTCAATGATGACAGAACAGCTGAGAGCAACTGGGAGAACTGTGTGAGGTCCCAAGGTGCCTACTTTGAAGGGGACTGAAACATCATTGTCCTATGTGCAATGTTTCTCGTATATTGGATCTTCTTCAGTAAATGTTTCTAGTTTTCATATTACATGGCTGGATACCTTCTGGACAGACCTGGTATCTGTTTCTACAGTCTAGGCTCTTCATGGTCACATGCTGTCTCCTTACAGCTAACAAAGCAGTGTTGACAAACTATAGGACTCTGTAAATGGTAAAGCCTTTTATGAAAGCTTTATTTACTACATAAGTAGTATATGAAAACTTCCAAAATAATATTGAAAGTCCATTAACCTTTATACTAGAATCAGCTGGCTCTCTTGCATGTACTATTTGTTTACTAAATCTCCCCAAACCTCATAAAAGCCAAATTTCAGCTCAATATATCAAAATTATTCCAAATAGTCTGCTATTAATGAATTATTTCTTTCTATTTCCTTTTTTTTAAAGATCCCATTCATTCAGTTTCAGAGAGAGGGGAAAGGAGGGAGAAAGAGAAGCAGAGAAACATTCGTGTGTGAAAGATCACATGCCGCTAAATCGGGACCTGGCCCACAACCCAGCCACGTGGTCTGACTGAGAACTGAACCAGTGACCTTTAGGTTTGCAGGCCAGCACCCAATCCACTGAGCCACACCAGCCAGGGCTAATGAATTATTTAAGTGATGTCATTTAATCCTTTATGCAAGATACGTTTGGTATTTTAGAGTCATTTAAATGACTCCTATAGAGCCAAAAGCAAATTTACTTAGCATTCACTCTTAACTACATAGTACTCTCTAGGTTATACATATTAGAAGAAAAGCAGTGGTACTTACCAATAAACCTATGGAAGTTAAACTAATATTAAGTTCTTGGTTATGAAGTCCAAAGCTACCTGCAACATCTACAACTATCTGCAGGCAAGTGCAAGGCATGGTTGGTAGAAAATCTGTCACAACCAACTGAAGACACTGAAATGCCGTTCGTATCAAGGATTCTCTGAAAACACAAAAGAAATCTATACCCGTGCATTTAAAAGAAATGTAAGGGAAAATACATACCTTACAGTAATCTGTACCATGTGAAATTTTGTGTTAAATTTGAACAACAAAATCTTCTCTAATATAGATTATATAGTACAGTATTTCAACATTTACATAAATTTTAGAAAGATATACTTATTTAAAATAATTAATTAAAAACTTTGCAGCTATAAGAAATAAAAATAGTGGACTAGAAAAAGGAAAGGAGAATGTGTATTAATGCCATATTATTTCTATTTGTATTTTGCATCAACTAGCCCCCAAAACTTAAGACACTGAATGAGAAAGAAAATTGCCTACAGCTACTTTCTTACCACTGTATCCCCAATATCTAGCATGCCTAGCACATGTAAATATACACAGTGAAATATCCACTGAATGAAAGTTAGCTCCTTATTCTTTTATATCTATACTATATCTTATTTTTAAATTCTAATCTAGTCTATAAAAGAGTAACTGAATTTCATATAAAAAGAATAAGTAGTATGTTGTTTTTAAGATAAATTCTGGTGGTGAAAAATAATGATGAAAACAAATTATAATAGCTAAATATTGAGTGTTTACTATGTCAGGCACTTTCTAAGAGTTTTACATACACTAATTTCATCCTAACAACAACATCCTATCTTATAACTGCATTGTAGGTTGGGAGAAGAAACTTCAGCTTCATTTAAGTTTTGGCTGATCTTTTTACTTTAATCATCCCAATATTTTGTGGGATTTAAGGAAATTTATTACTACAAATAAATTAAAAAAATTAAATTTCCATAATAGTCTCAAGCAACTCAATCACGTAAAATTCCTAAATCTGTCATCAAAACAAGATATTGTGAATCCTGCAGAATTACACACAAACACATCCAAATATCTGCTAACTCCATTGCAATGGTCAATCTTAAATTAAACATCCATAATTGACTCCCATGTGCATTCCCTATTTAGTTAATGATACTATCATCCACTGAGCTAAATCAGAATTCTGGGCGTCACTACTAATTCTACTTGCTATTTCTCCCTTTTCCCCTACAGTTAACCTGTTTAGTAGCTCCTCCTCTCCATTTCTAGAGAGCACTGCAGGCTTTCCCATCCACTCTTCCATGCTGCTTGATACAGTGACACGTCTCAAATGCACATCAGATCACATCATTCCTCTAATTAAAATCCTAAAACGCCTCACGGATGTATTAAGAGTGAGTCCAAATAGTTTATAAAAGCATATAGTAACCTTCGTAATTTTGGCTCTGCACTTCTCCAGGGGCACAGTCCCTCCCACTGGAGTCCTATTCTGTGACATAAGGAATTACTCTCTCACTACAATATCCTACTTACAGGGCTTGCTCCTTTTCCATAGGGTTCTACTTTTACAGCAGGAACTACTGATCTGTGTAATCATAATAACTAGCTAGCATAGTATTTAGGATATACTAGGCACAGAATAAATGTTTAATAAATGAACAACTTGTGAAAAAAAGTCACTTAAAAGCAGTTTCTTAGACTATTTAATATATTCAAAGAGGTTAAGCCTTAAATGCAAATATTTAACAAAAAAGCCCAATCTTTGAATATGTTATACAGTTTGTTAGATTGATATATTTATCTTATTATAAGAACCCTGCATTCTTGTATAAATATCAAATAAACAGCAATTTTTCCATCCTTTCAAAACAAAGGTGAGCCCTAATAATTCAATGTAGTCACTTGAGGGTAGAGCTAAGAAA
The DNA here is from genome assembly GCA_004027735.1 of Carollia perspicillata. NCBI lineage: Eukaryota > Metazoa > Chordata > Mammalia > Chiroptera > Phyllostomidae > Carollia > Carollia perspicillata. Next base: position 11,714 of record PVKM010020432.1, on the reverse strand, counting down.
AACTGTAAATCTTGAACTTAAGCATGTAGGGCACACATAAAAAATTACCACTACTACAAGAATCTAGGATAGACTACCCTTTTATATTACTTTTTGGAGGTTAATTTTAAACACTTACCCTTGATCATTTCTGATTGCTCCCATGACTCCAAGCACTAATGGCCATCCAGGCCCAAGACTATCTCCCTGACTTTGAAGAATCTGCAACACACATTCTAATTGCTTAAGTCGAATATCTGGATGGTTAATACTGGACATCTCCTTTAATGGGTTCAGTAAAAGCAACTGCAGCCTCTGAAAAGGGGGTAAGACACTAATTAGGAAAAGAAGCCCCAAAACACAGAGAAGACTCTGCTGTTGCTTTTTAATTTTAAATTCACCTTCACTCAGACTGCAATGATAAATAGAAATTTTTTTAGTAAAATAAACATTGATTATGATTTCTCTAACACTAATCATTAGAGGTTATTTTGTCATCTATATCTTTTTTAAATAAGAGAAAATAAAATCGATCTTTAAGATGTTAAAAGATATTAATTACAGACCCATATAGAAATGAATCTCACAAAACAAAATATATCTAAGAAATATCTAGCTCTATTTGGAGAAAGGAAAACAATTTCCAATTTCTAAAATTGCCTTTCATTTACTCTATGAATGTATAGCATAAGTATTTGAATTTAAAATTCTTAATACTCCTAAAAAATGAATAACTGGTAAACAAAGATGACAGATAAGCACAAAATCTGCTGGAGAGTTAAAAAGAGGAAGGAAGGCAGGCGGGCACTCCATTCTAACTTTCAGCATCTGAAAGCACATGCTTCGTTTTTATTATCTTCACCAGAGGACATTCTTTCTTCATTGCTTTTACAGAGAGGAAGGGAGAGAGAGAAACATCAACTGGTTGCCTCCTATACATGCCCAGAATGGGGATGGAACCCACGATTCAGGCATGTGCCCTGACTTACACAAGTAGGGCATACGTAAAAAATTGGGCACAAAACCCACAACTGTTCAGTACAGGATGACGCTCTAAATGAATGGGCCACACCAGCCAATGTGCACTGCTTCATTTTCAACTTCCTTCTCTCCAAAGAATCATTTATTTAGTTCACTGAATGCCACTTGATCATGGTATATGATCTTGTTAATACATTGCTGGATCTGGACTGCCAATATTTTGTTGAGGATTTTAGCCTCTATGTTGTTCATCAGAGATATTTGCCTGTAGTTTTCTTTCTTTGTTGTATCTTTACCTGGTTTTGGAATTAGGATTCTACTGACCTCATAAAAAGAGTTTAGGAGGCTTCCCTAAACAAGGGTTTTCTTAATACTACCTGGCATATAGTGTATATTCAATAAGTATTTGATGAGTAAATTGGTAGAATGCAATTACAATACAGTAAGCTAATGAGGGCAATGGGAATAGTTATTAAATGCCTCATTCCTAATCAATCTTCAAACACAAAACTTTGGTGTACTTTTGAAAAACTGTATAAGATATATGTGAATGATTAGGTAAGTCAGGACAAAGGACCCAAGACTAATGTAAATGCTGAAAGTATAAAATAACTTTTCTGAAATCACTGAAAAATAAAAATCTATTTCACTGTGTTTGCCTCCTCTGCTACTTGTTTTCTCCCCATGCAAGAGTAATGAGTGAGGGAAAAAAATCAGAGACAGGTAATGACCAAAGGAAAAGACCAATAATGTAGGGCACCAAAATGAGGCCTGAGCACTGAAACTTCTAGACTGGGAGACCAATTCGAGATAGCTTATTAACTTAGTTCAATATCATACACAAGAAAGTTTTTACAGTTTTAGAAAAACATAACCCCCCAAGATTAGGCATATCAACCTACCATAAGGGCTGCATAGCCTACATATAATAATAGATTATTAAACAACAAAACCCACTTTCAGAAGATCAGCCATTTGATAGATTAAAAAAAATACATATGAAAAAAGATGATTTCACATTAAATATTCTTTTTAAAAAAGATGTTTTTCTACCTGGTTTTGTGAAAGTGGAGGTTCATGGTTAAATGTTAATCCTGCTTTAATAAGTGAAGTTAAAGCTTCTGCTCCCCATTCTCTCATTCGAGAATTTGGATGCTGGCAGACCTGCAAGTAAATACATTGACCAAAAATTAAATATATAATATGTATACTTAAGCTCCCACATCAATTTGTGAAAAGTGAAAACAATACATTTTTTTATTCCTTCATATTTAAAACATTACATCAATATTCACCAATAACAGCTGAAGAAAATATTACATCCAAAATACAAGTAAGCTTACCTTCTGAATAATGGGCAAGAGGAAGCAATAGAGAGACAGAAGATAAAAGATGAAACTAAATAAGTCACAAAAAATAGAAGAATTCATAAAAGTAAATGATGTCATCAGAGTAAACAAAAGAAGCAGATACTTATATCCCTAATTATGTCCACCCTCATACATAATGTGCTACAATTTGAAAAACATATTTTTTGCCTATTGAGAATGTTCATAATAAAGAAATATGCATATGTCCTTTAATAGCTCATAACAGTAATCCCAATAAAATGGAAAAAAAAGGAAAAGCACAGGTACATTTGTTTTTCTTATTAAGAATAATACCTTCTTTGGTTAGTAAACTAATATAAAATGACCACAGCATCCTAAACCTAAACTGCACATACACATGTATACTGACAGGAGGGGCTGTTATAAAGAAGCAGCTACTTATTAAGAATCACCCTGGCTTGAATACAGGAGAATACAAATCCAGATAAAATCCCCTGGCGTTATCTATCATTAGTGATACTACACAGATTTTCCCCTTTGTAGAAGATCTATCTCATCATCATATGAAAGGCTGTAAAGGAGCAGTGTTTACTACTAAATCAGCCACAACTGCCTTGAAGTTTCACAACTGATAATGAGGGTAGCAAAAGATTATAAAATAAAAGAGTTCTCAAGTTAACAGCTGAAGAAGAATGCAGAGATTTCATAGCTATATGGCCCATTTTCGGCCAAAAAGAAAAGGAACCTATTCCCTTACAAGGCAATGAACTTTCATTTAGTCCCTGATAAAATATACAGATGCAAGTACAGGAAAAAAGTTAATTCTGATTTTCGTATGGTTATTCAGAGTCATTAGCTCATTGTTTATGTCTTTATTTAAAAAAAAAAAAATATATATATATATATAATAGTTTTTAAAAAGAGGTTACCTCAAGAAGATGGCCAGTTAGAGGTCTCCACAGAATTTCTATTCGGTGCATGTTAACTAGACCAGTTTCTAACAATTTAGCAACAGCAAAAAGAGATGGTTCCTAGAGAGAAAACATATTTCATTTTAACATTAGAAGAAGAATTTGGGTAAATAAAACTGAGAATACGCTAAAGAGCATGACTATAATTAATGTATGATTAGCTAGTATAAAGTTAGCAATAAATATAACAAAACCTCAGTTATCACGAAACAAGTCTTTCTACCCACCCTTAAGTATCCAGAATAGCTCCTAATTGGAAAATTTGTTGGAAAGAAGCTGCTTTAGTGAGGAAAAAGTAAATTAAAAAATTATACCAGATACTGAGAATGGCTAGTCTTCTCATTAGAAGAATTCTGCTATGGGCTGAAATCTGTGCCCCTAAAACTGCTATGTCAAAACTCTGATGCCCAATATTATGGTATTTGAAGATAGAGCCTATAAGGAGATAATTAACATTAAATGAGGTCATAAGGATGAAGCTCCGATGCAAGAGGATTAGTGTCCTTAGAAGAGATACCGAAGAGCTTGCAAGTGCCTTCTCCCTCTCTCCCTCTCATTTAAAAGAATGTATAGATGTCCAGGCCTCATACTCAAAGATCCTTACTCAGGAAGCCTAGAATGTGGCCCTGACATTTGTATTTTTTAAAAATCCCATAGCTGACTTTGATGCACACAGCAGTTACAGCCACGAGTGAAGTGGTTAAGAATGGAGCTCTCGAGTAAGACATATGTGGGTTCAAATTCGGCTTCACCAATTATAAAATAGGTGATCTCAGGCAGATTGCTTAAGCTATTTAATCTATAAAATACAGACACAACTACTGAACCTTACAGAATTCAGTAAGAGAACATGATGAAGACAACTTACAGAGTTATCTTAAACAATTAAATAACATAATGTAAGTCAGTGTCTGCCATATAGTAAACAAACTATTATTTTGCTTTATTATTACATATTATGCTTTATTCCTTTTGCTTTGTTATTTTTGTTACTGTTATGAGCACAGTAATATGCCTGCACAAGTATAATCAACATCACCTCCTTCTAAAAGAATTTACAGGCTTTACCATCACTACTTCCTCAGTACATTAGCATAAATTCCTGAAATGAGGACCAAAATGAGATGACTGGTCACTTTAAAGCCACAGCTAAATAACACTGATATATACATCTTTAGTACCCATAATATTTAACTTACTCACACAACTGATACTGATCAACTTTTAAAAATGTAGAAAAATGGAGAAATGTCTATTTATTCATGCATCTGCATATTTATAATAATTTTTATAGAAAGCACAGTTGAATAATAAATTCTCTTATGCCTCCAACAAAAAACATTTCTATAAAGTTGATACTTGAATATTTTTATTTCCTTTCAATAATTAGCACTCTATTTTGCAAAATTAAAGCCTAAAATGTAGGGATGTGAACACATTCTCATGGAAGTCATCTCTATTACAGTGTCCATTTTCTCACCATTTGTTCTCTCTAAGGACCTCTGAAATATGACACCTATTCCTATCACTCTAGGTTAATAATAAACTAATAATAATCTAATCTTGTATTTTTTCAGTCCTCATTGATCTTGACTCCTTTTTTTTTAAAGGTTTTTGAAAATTGATTTCAGAGAGACAGAGAGCTGGGCGAGAAGAGAGAGAGGAAGAGAGAGAGAGAGAGAGAGAGAGAGAGAGAGAGAGAGAGAGAGAGAGAGAGAGAGAGAGAGACACCACTCGTTGTTCCACATATGCATGCATTCATTGGTTGATTCTTGTGTATGCCCTGACTTGGGATCAATCTCACAATCCTGGCATATCGAGATGATGCCCCAACCAACTGAGCGACCCAGTAGGGGCTGATCTTGACTTCTTGTTACATTTTTCTCTTTTGATTTCCATGATACTGTCCTATCCTACCTATCTAAATCCTACCATTCTTTCAACATCCAGCTCTAATTCGTCTTGATAAATCTTAATTCGGTTTAGTAGAAATGTGAACCAAAAATGTCTAAAATGGTAATAAGGATTCAGAGAATTAGTGTTATATCACTTAATACTACACTATTTATTTGGACTGTTATACCACCTTAACTGCCACTTAACCATGAGCCAAGTAATTAATATGCTCTTTGAAAGTAGAAATCTTGTATTTTCTAGGAGTGTCATGTACATAGTAAGCACTGTACTCGTTGAGTGAATGCATAAATTCTTAAGACATCATCATATAAACTGGTTAAAATTCCATTAAAATAGTTTAAGATATTAAAAATATTTTACTTTTGTTTTAAGAATTACTCTTAAAGATAGAATTATTAAGGATAACAAGAAACTTACTACCTTACTATATTTTATAGTATCCTTGCCTTGGTCTGGAGTAAACTATATTTTCAAACACCTGAATGTCTATGTAATTCTCTAGCTGTGTGCTATAAAACACATCCTTAATAAGACCCTATTGGCTAATCTTTTAATGAGTCACATGAGCCACAATGACAAGCCATAGTATACAGAATTATAATTAAGGACTGGGCAAAATTATAATTAAGAGGCATATGAAACACAGTTTATTTTTCTATTATTATTTTCCATATGAAGAACTATAAGCCTCCTTCTACCTTATCCTGTACATACTGGGACACATATTAAGCCAAATCATGTTCTCTTCACTACTCCCCCAACAAATAACAATCATAAATGATAAAAACTCAACAGAGTAGCATTAGCCTACAAGGTATTACTTATTAGTGTCCCACTAATAAAACACTGACATCATAGTGAGTATACACCTTATTTACAATAACTAAATAATATACCATATTTAAAATAAAAAGGTAGAATATCATGCCTTATTATTTCCATAGGCCATATCCATTGCTTCTAGGGATAAGGAACAAAGTGCATTTATTAAATGGTGCAATGATACATCATCAAGGTATCTGAAATAAAAAATAAAATAAGTCATTCTGATCAAAATATACACCTAATAATAACATTTCTACCAATTTAAAAATCCGATTCTTACTGTGAGCTTTCAAACAATCTTGAAAGGATATTGGAAATCACTGGTAAATCTGTCATCACTGCTGTTGTCAGAACCTAAGAGGATAATAAAATTAAATGTAATATATAAACATTATGGGAAGCACTAATTGAGTAAGAATGACTGGAACTTACTGTACTGGGTCCTTCTACAGCTCTCCCAGGTTTCAAGGCACCACCACTACTAGGCTTTAATCCCAGAATCCATACAAGATGCTGAAAAAATTAAAAAAAAATCAAAACAAAGTAATTTATAAACACAAAAATGCTAATAACTAAAATTAAAACCCAATAGTAACTTTGCATAAATAAAATTAAAAACAGTGCTAGGCTTCTAAAAACTAAATTTTAAATCAGTAATTAATATATCTATAAAATACTTATTACATCAAGCATAAGCAGTAGCATAACCAATGAGCCTCGCTTAGTTTATTGTTAGCTCTTAGATAGAAAAAGAATACTGATTTCTGACCCAGAGATTACAACGTACCTGTAGAGTTGCCAAGACAAGTTGCCACGATGTTCCAAGAACAGCCCCATGACAGTGTGCCAAATTAAGTAAAGTCCTCATACACTGGATATTTTTGGAAGTTAACTATATTTTAAAAAGATAGAACTGTTATGCATTCTTGAAAATTAAAAGCTTGTAAAGAAGCATTAACATATTCAAACTGTTAAAAAATAAAAACTAAAAATATTAAGAAAATAGGTTTGGATGGGTTTTTTTTTTTAAGATTTTATTTATTTATTTTTAGACAAAGGGGAAGCGGGGGAGAAAGAGAGACAGAAACATCAATGTGTGGTTGCCTCTCATGTGGCCCCCACTGGGAACCTGGCCCACAACCCAGGCATGTGCCCTGACTGGGAATCGAACTGGTGACCTTTTGGTTCACAGCCTGCACTCAATCCACTGAGCTACACCAGCCAGGGCTGGATGGTTTTGTATAGAACAAATTCATTTACTTAAAGTTGGCTGTTATCTTTGATGGTTATGATAATGTCAACTGCATATTCATCTAATTTTTTCTAAAGATAACACCCAGGTTAAAGAAAGTAAATAAGTATAAATTTTGGCAAACATATAAAAAAGGTACAAAAGTTTCCCTGAAAGTTAACTGGTAACCAAGAAAAGAGCAAGTACTTTACCATTACTGTTCCTTGAGGCTGGACAGCTAGGGGTTGACCCACGGCCACAACTTGCTGGTGAGATTCACTTGATGGACTTATCATCATAACATTTTGGCCCTGAATGGAATATGCTACAACAGAAAAGAATACCAAAATAATTCAAAAATACTTTTTATGTTGCATTCAAAGTAATGTTTTATTTTAAGATATCGATTTGATTAAACTAAGTTCAACTATGACAACTGCCTACATGCAAACGTTTTTAAAACTCAGTAAGTGCAGAAACAAAGACAAATTAGGCAAATATTAAGCAATTTTCTACGTAATTTTAAGAATTAATAAAATTTTGGTAGATTTCTTTAAAAGCACTTAGAATTAGGACACTACTTTAAACATGTATTCTGAGTAAACTTTTCAGTTAGAGACCAAAATTCATATTTTCAGTATAAAAACTGAATTATCATATTGAAATAAATTTATATTGCATGTAACGAAGTAAAAGGGATATAATGAACTTGGTCATAGACCAGTATTTGCATATTGTAAGGGACTACTCTAAATATAACAGAAAACTGTATAATATTGACCTGATGCAAGAGATTAGCAGTTTGGGTCAAATGTATCCTCTGCATTTCCTAGTTTTCAGAGTAATTCTCAAATATATACATTCGCATCTGTATACAGACAGATGTTAAGTGTCAACAGCTTTTTGTAATCTAAAGTTTTCTTTCTTTAGCTTCAAACGGGGTCTCAACATTTACCCAGATCCTGAAAATTAACAAACTAATACCATATTAACATCCCAGGGTTCTCTTCCACTCAAGTGACAAATCTTTTCATTTCAGTTCAATAGCCAGACACCAAAATAATAACATTTATGGAAACCCCAGGAGTGTTGTGAAATAATAAACAAATAGATCAGGCTCCCAGGTTAAAAGCAAATTAATTGATTGTACTTTTTATGAATTAGATTCTTCAGTTTCCTAGGGAAGACAGAACAGGGACAGGGATCCCTTTGGAATACTCGGAGAACATAGCTTCTTCCCACAGCTGGCTATAAAGATCACTGGTGATTCCCAAGGCAACAACACTGCGAAGAAAAATCTCAGCACCCCTTATCAATACGGCAAAGAAAAATGTCAATGCCCCCACCCCTATACCCCCCTCACCCCCTGCAACTCAACAGTAACTGTCTTTGAAAACTAGGATGGTCTGGGTAGAACTCAATATGGAAAAAGAAATGTAAACCTTCGGGTTCTTATTTAAAGTATTTAACAATTGAGTTTCCTTTTCCACATAGTTAACAAAAAAACTATATTGATAAGGTAAGGTAGGAGATGGAAAACTTTCAAAACATCATACAATCTTAGAAAAGACAGTCTTACAAACTCCAATTAGCAATCATTTTTCACACCTGATGATATTCCCATAAATTTATGTGAAGACACTATGTGGCAAAAGAGTATTTGACTTTTTTCTTTCCATGAATCAATAAAATCAATATAATCCTAAAGTTATATTTTATGTGCATATAAAATATTTATATATATTTTACTGATTTTTTAAAATTTCACTCTGTTTAGTACTTTCTACTAACAAGGCACCTGGATCTGGGGTTTCGTTATTTGGGCAGCAGCTATACATAAAACATAAATAAAAAATTGTAAAACAAATGGTTTGAAAGTATCCCACAAGAAAAAAATTTTCTGAATATCAACTTAATTTAAGTGGTTGCAAACAGTTCTGTTCTACAAACCATTTCAAGCATATGTTATAATTTACAAAGAATTTCCAGACATCCTCTTTTGAAGATTATCCTCTAATCATCCTCTCAATTATTCTTTTTTTTTTTATTTTATTTGTTTATTTTTAGAGAGAGGGGAAGGGAGGGAGAAAGAGGAGAGAAACATCAACGTGTGGCTGCCTCTCGTGCACCCACTACCAGGGACTGGGCCCGCAACCCAGGCATGTGCCCTGGACTGGGAATCCATTTGGTGATCCTTTGGTTCCCAGGCTGGCACTCAATCCACTGACCCACACCAGCCAGGGCTCCTCCCAATTATTATTTAAAATGGGTATTATTCTCCCCTACCCTCATTTCCACTATTTTAAAAAGATGGAAGAAGCTGAAGTTCAAGGACATTAACTTCTTACAGAGGTCACAAAGTCTGTGAGTAGAAAAGCAGAGGCTTGAACTCAGAATTTCTATAATCTTTTCTCTATGCTATATACCCCCTGACTAGATGAACAGAACTTTGAGTAAACTGAAGACTTACATTTGTTGGAAAGTGTGGCTGCAGTGGTGGTATTCAATACTGTAAGAGCATAATGGGGAGGCAGGGAACCTTTGCATATCGCAGTTATAAAGGCATCTCTTGAAGTTACTAGACCCAGTCTTCCACAAAGAGCAGCCATAGTCAGCTCAGCTTTTAAAATATTCTCGGTAGCAGCTTCATCTGTGCTGAAAAAAATAAAGTATTTTATGTAATATGATTAATATGATTTATTTTTAATTGTAACACAAACATTATGGGGAATTAGGTATTCAGTGAAATTTTAAGAAAATCTATTAATAATTGTCAAAATCAATATACTTGAAAGAAGAATTTTAACTAATATATTGGTCAAAATTAAACATATCAAGCATTTTAAAATCAGTGAGTTATGAGATTTTGAAGAAAACCATCAAAGAAATCGAATAATTAATCATCATAATTATAAAGTAGCAGTAAGGCCTGAAATAATTTTAGGGTTGTATTTTCCATTAAAATAGTTACAATAGTTCTGGTAGGGAGCAGGGCAAGAACAGGATGGGGGACAAGAATCAAAACAAAGAATAGCCCTGACTGGTGTGGCTCAGTGGGCTGGGTGTCATTCAGCAAATCAAAAGGTGGTAGGTTCAATTCCTATCAGGGCACATGACTCGGTTGCGGGGCAGGACCCTGGTTGGGGGTATGCAAGACGTGACTTACTGATGTTTCTCTTCCTCTCTTTCTCCCTCCCTTCCCCTCTCTTTAAAAATAAATAATATCTTTAAAAAAAACACAAAGAATAACATTATACACACATAAAACACTAAAATTAGAAAATAATTCTTAGGGAAAACTTAGGTAAACCATTTTAGTGGGTTTTTTTTGTTAATTGTGACATGCAAAATAAAACTTATAAAGACTTAATACCTGGCATCAAGAAGGAGTGAGAGGGCAGCAAGTAGACCGCACCAGCAAGCATTCACCATTTCTTCCCAAACAGCTCTACTAACTTAAAAAGAAATACCACACAATATTTGATGATAATTATAGATGACACTGTACTTCACAATATTTCAAATCCTAAAATCTCCCTGGTCATGTGATAATGTATCAAATATTCCATCAACAACTCAATTATTCAATGCTAAAGCTCTTATACTTAAAGTATATCTGAATAAATGAAAACTTAAAAAGCACATTATAGTTTCAGAATTCAATGTCTTAAAATGAAGTTATTTTCAAATATCAATGGCAAGATCTTTTTGTATACAAGTTAACTGATATCATATATATATAAAACAAAACCACTATTTCAAGCATATAATTTACAAAGGATTTCCAGGCATCTCCTTTTACCCTCTCCATTATTGTTTAAAATTGGTATTATTCTCCCCTACCCTCATTTCCACTATTTTAAAAAGATGGAAGAAACTGAAGTTCAGGGACATTAACTTCTCACTGAGGAAGTTATATATTAGATCAATTCCTATTCCCTTTCCCTTAATTGGGCCAAACTTTCACTCTATGTGAACAGCTGGGAGTGAGTCAATGTAATAAGCTGGTACAGTTAGAAGATTGGTTACATACACTGGGAATTGAGCAATTACGTAAACACATTGAATAAAATGGGACCAAGTTTCTCACTGTGGAAGAAGGGAATTACAAATATGGAAAGTAAAATAAAAACCTTGACATATTAAACTGTAACTGAAAAAAATGTTGTGATCTCTTGGTATTTAACATAAAGAAATATTTTTTAATGTAGAGAGATGTGTGCTTATGTATGTGTATGTATGTGTATTTTCTTTTTTTTAATGTGTTTTATTCATTATGCTACCACAGTTGTCCCATTTTCCCCCCTTATTCCCCTCCACCCTCTAAACCCCCTCTCACCCGCATCAGCCCCCACCCTAGTTCATGTCCATGGGTCGTACATATAAGTTCTTTGGCTTCTACATTTCCTCTACCATTCTTAACCTTCCCCTACCTATTTTTTACCTATCATGTATGCTACTTATTACCTATACCTTTTC
>PVKM010020431.1:0-23367 GCA_004027735.1 Carollia perspicillata | reverse complement strand
CTGCGCTGTCTGCTCCATGCAGACTGCCGAGGGAAGGGGACTAGAAGGCACTCTGGGCCTCTTCATGGGGCCTCATTCATGGGGCCTTCTTGGGGTCCTCTTCCTTTTTCCCTGGGCCAGGAAGCCTATGCTCCCTAATCGTCACCCATCCCCCACAGCCATCTGCTGAAAGGAAGTGGTTCTTCAGTTCTTCACAGGAAGCCACAGGCCTCCTTTGCTTCAGCTTCCTTCAGCACCTGTTGACCAGGCCCTCTGCTGGCCCAGGCCACCTTCAAGGCTGGGCCCAGGGATGCTCTGCTCCCAGCATCGCCTCTGTGGCCCAGCCAAGTGAAGTGTGTGTGTGTGAAGTGCTTCTCTTGTTTCCTTTTAATCCCTATGGCTCAGGTTTAGAAGCGCAGGCTGTGGCCCTGGAGGTGAGACCTAGTTGCAAAGGGTCTGAAAGGCCGTGCTCAGGAGTTTGGAGATCCCAGAGAGAGGAGAGGGCAGGCCCTGCAGCGTTCCTTGGGATCAACCACTGTCGTGCGCCTCAGGCGCTCCTCCTGCAGACAGGGCAGGGTTGCGTTCATTTCAGTCTCTGACATCCCTGATGGGGCCTGGCCCAGGGAGGGCTGTCGGTAATTGTGGAGCTGCTCAAGGACAGCGCAGGCTTTGGAGGATTTCAGGATGGGATTGCACTGTCACCTAGTGGCCACATCCACACATAGCACCATGGAATTGTGGGAGGCCTGTCAGGGCCAGGAGTGAGCGGATTTTCAAGGGTCTAGGGAGGATCTTAAAGAGTAAAAGAAATCCCCAGATGGAAGGCTCTTATTAAAGAGTGTGACAGCTTAATGTGAGCACTTAAGAAAGGCATTCTAGGTCTAGATGAGATTCCAACTCCTCCCTTCCTCCATTTTACAGTCTGGGACACTGAGGTCCAGGGAGAAATGATGTGGACGGAGGACCTCAGCGTTGTTTTCCATCAGGTCAGCCACATGGACAGGAACTATTGTCAGACTTGTCTTTGGGTGTGACCTCAGAGTGAGGAACTGCCTTGTTAGTTTCTTGTCACCCCCATTTGTGACCAAACACGGCATTTCTCAGCACCATCACCCGCCTTAGTACCAAGGTTGGCAACAAGATGGCTTTTGTCAGCTTCAGAATTAAAATTCACTCTTGGAGGGCCGGGATCTCACAGGGCCAGGGGGATTCAGAAGCATGCATTTCATGCTCAGCAATTTTAGAGTAGGAAGTGTCCTGGAGAATATGATATTCAACCCTACTGGTTCTTACAAAATGAGGAAGCTGGAAGTCAGGGAGGACAAGTAACCTGCCTGAGGCATCCCACCCTGGAGCTGGGCCAGGGCTCAGCTATGTGTTTTTCTGAAGGCCGTTGCCAAGGAGGAGTCTAAAAGTGCATTAGCATCTCCTGACTTGTTGCATTGGTGAATTCTGTTCTGTGTTCGTCATTCAGCCTCATACTTTGCAGACAAGGTGATTGTGCTCTGTGAAGGCTGACAAGGGCCACGGTAGGCGAAAGGAGATAGGGATGAGGACGTGGTGGCAGGGAGGGAGAAGTGGGGTCAGGGATGCTTTTGGGGGTTCCCAGTTTGTGCACTGTGGGCTCCCAGTAGGTAAGAAATGGGTCTCCTCCACTGTCGTGTCCTCAGCATTCGGCACAGTGCCCGGCACAGGCCAAGTGCCCAGGAAATGCCTGCAGAATAAAGAAGGCAAGGAGCTATCTCGCATGTGTCCAAAGGGACCTTGTGGTCAGTGGAATCTCCCCTTAAAGACGAGTCACCTCAATGTCATTTAGCCTGAAAACTGCTGAGGCCTCAGATCTAAAATCCGGGGTAGAGCTGTCCATCTCTCTTTGGCCTTGACGCTATTCAAGTGAATAAGATGCCAAGGGAATAAGTGGAGGATGCTCACTCTTGGGAGAAAAGCAGAACAGAGTCTGTGAGCCCCAGAGAATAAACCCTGACTCCAAAGTTAGATGATCTAGTTCCTGGTTGGCATTTGGCTGTTTCCTCTTTGCTTTATGCAAGTTCCTAGTCATAACAATAACTGACATTTACAAAGTGCTCACTGTGTGCTGGGCATCATGCTAGACTCTCTCTGTTCATTAATTCATGTGATTTCATAACAAAATCCCCATGAGGTAGGTGTTATTATCATTCTCATTTTATAGGGGAGGAAACTGAGTCACAGAGAGGGGAAGAAACTTATGTGGAGGCACACAGGGCAAGAGTTGAACCAAGGTCTGTGGGACTCCAAAGGAACTTTCCTAACCACTATTCTCCATTGCCTCATTTGCAAACTCGCCTGTGCTACAGAATATTGAGTAAAAGGTAAGGGGCCTGTGTTTACTTGGACCACAGCGTTAAAGGGGGTACAGGTCCCCCTCCCCTATGCCTGCCTGGTGGTGACAGCGGGCATTATCAAAGGAACCCCAAAGAAAGAGCAAGAACTCCAGGTACTCCTTTCCATGAAGATTGGGGAACATGTAGGGACAGGTAGATGGGAGTGGAGGAGCCTAACCTCAGTTTCAATTCTGCCCACATATATTGAGCACCTACTGTGTGCCAGACCTCTTCCGGGCACTAGAGAGAAGACATAACTTATACACAGTGCCCTCTGTGAAGGGGCTGAAGGACATACACTTAACGTCTCTGGGATGTCAACCCCGCAGACAAACTGGGTGCAATGAATAGGCCTCAGCAGAGCATGATACTTGAGACCCTACCTGGCTCTGAGGGCAGAAGTCCACTCTATCACTCCCCCACCTTGCCGTGAATGGCCCTCCCCAAGGAAGGACTCTGTTCAGGCTTGTATCGTGAGTATCAGGTTAGGAGACTCAGCCCAGCTTCTGGTCTCGGTTACAAGTCACGGAGACAATATTTGCAGAGCAAGACGGTGCCACCTGTGCACCTTTTTTACAAAATGCTTCTCTGGGGGCCTGGAGCAAACCAGCTGAAGCGACCAACTGCCATCTGCAGAGATGGCACTGGACCTGGGGGCATGAGAAAGAAGGATGGCCCTCTTCCCTACCCATCCATACACGTTGGTGTTTCTTTTACTTTTTTTTTTTTAAAGATTTTACTTACTTATTTTTAGAGAGAGGGGAACATTAATGGCTGCCTCTCATGTGTGCTTTAACCTGGGACCAAACTCACATGCGCTGACTGGGAATCCAACTGGCAATGTTTTGCTTTGCAGGACAACACCCAACTAACTGAGGCACACTGGTCAGGGCCATCCATACACATTTGTGATGGAAGAATTTCTGGATTATAAGTGAGGATAGCTGGCTTGGCCTTTTTGTGACAAGGTTTTATGGGTCATACATGGCCATTTCCCAGGGGTGCAGATCTCCACAGAGGATGGGTGGGCACTGAGGCTGGTGTCCACTCACAGACCAGAACATAGTATGATTCTCTCTTTCCACCAGTGATGGAACCAGCCCTACCTTTACTGACATTTGATTTCTAGGGTCTCTTTGCCCTCAGTCTGCCTAGATTCTGGCACTCCGCTTCACCTGGACAGGCCCCCCAAACTTCACATGTCCCCAAGGGCTTTGGTTGGCCTTCCCTTCCCACTCAGAAGGCATAGGTCCAGATGCAAATGGTCTCTCCTATCCCAGAGTTCTCTGAGGGAAGGAAGGCCTTGCTGAGCCCACTGAAAGCTGCTGTTACACACTTTGCCCAAACCAAAAGTCTGGCCTTCTAGTCTCTATCAGAGGGAGATGACTCTGGTGCTTCTTCAGAGCATGGAGATCTTGTGTCTGTGTTTCTGCCTAATCAGAGTAGCTGGAAGCTTCTCTCACTGAGAACAGACTGAGCTCTTCTTCCCCAGTGCCACTGTGGAATGCAGCCTGAGCATTCCTGGTGTGACAGGGACAGCAGGAAGCTCTGCTAGGGAAGAGTCCCAGAGGAGGGCGTGTCTGAGCCGGTTATGAACTTCAGCTGGTTGTTGTATTCAAGGAAGTGTAGTTGGCTTTAGGGGAAGGGAGGGTGGGGTGTGTGGATGAAGCAAACCAGGGTCGGATCTTGCTGGGCTTCCCATAGCAAGGACGACTCACAGGAAAAGTGTTTTTCGAGAGAAGTTTATTTTCTTTTTGGCCTCTCTCACCCACAAGCGTAACAGAGAAACCTGGACTGTAACAGAAAGGACGGCAGGGATCGGTGTCTTGGGAGCTTCTGCCTACTCCTCCTCCTTTGACTTCTTGCTCTCTTGGTGCTTGTACGCTGCGTAGCCTAGAAGCCCACCAACTTTGGCCATGAGGGTACTGCCACCACTAGCCCCTGTAAAGCAAGTACAGTCTGGCCACCTGTAGCCCAGACATCAGGCCTGGGAATCCAAAAATCTGGAAACCATTGCTCAAGTCCAACCTCTTCATTCTCAGATGGAGAAACCGAGGGCCTGGGAGGGGATGGGACTCCTGCAAAGTGAATCCTATCACTCCCTTCCCCCAACTTGCTACCTCAAAACAGAGCTGTATTTCAGAGATGCAAAAGACAAAATAACAACTCACTCTCTTCACGTCTGCAGTGAACACATGATGTCACTAATAATGCTAATAACAGCTACCTTTGTGGAGACCTCTCTGTGGGTGCTGGGAGGGTTCGCAAGTAAGGGGGAACAACACTCTTATAACACAAGGCTTCTCCCAGCCTGGCCCACACCCCTTACTTCCCACTGCTGGGGAATGACCTAGCCTGTGTCTTCCCCTCTGCCCCCTCGGAAAAGGGCTCTGTTCTTTTAGGCTGGTTCCTTGGGCTTTATCATCCAGAAATGCAAGAAGATGGAGGCTTCAGAAAGGCAGAGAGACAGTGTGTCAGGGGTGGTTTTTCTCTACAATTTTGAAGGCCTCAGAGAGAGAAAGGGAGAAAGAAAAAGAAAAAGACAACAGTGGAGGGGAGAGGGAGAAAGAGAGATACATAGAGACAGATATGAACATACATTTTTTACAAGGATCGTCTGAGCTCTATATCTATTCCCTTCATGGTGTTGAGACCAGGGTTGGTCTGAGATTGAATTGGGTTGTCCTGCCACTCTATGTTTTTGCTACTCTGGGTGTCTGAGATTGAGCAGATTCATTAAATGTGAAATTGAGGATGATTGTCCTGGTTAACAGATGAGAAAACAGGCTTGCTGTGACTTGGTCAAAGTATCAGTTTAGGCACCAGGCTAAACGCAAAGAATCAGACTGACTGTGTTTGAATCCTGGCTTTAGTACAAGCCAGCTGGGAGAATCTGAGTAAATTATTGAATCAATCGGTGCCTCAATTCGCCCACTGTGTGGTGGGGTTTATAAGAATACCCTCCTCAGAGAGCTGAGTCGGCCTGTGGAAAGGATTCAGAACAGTAAAGAGGGGGGCCATGTGGCACTGGTGTCTCTGTCCCGGGGCCCCCCCGACTCACCCAAACTCTGCAGCGTGGCCACAAGCCCTCCTGCGGGCACACCGCCCCCGTTCGCCACAGCCGACCAGCTCATCATTGAGGCTGCCCATGAGTTGGCAGCGATGCCGGTGGCGGTGAAGCCCAGAGCGGGCAGACCCATGGCCAGGAGCCCTGGAGGAAGAGGAGGTAGTGAGGCAGCGCCCACGACCTGGGCCGCCCCATGTTCCTGAGCTTCAGCCTTCCACACCCACCTCCTCCGACTGCTACGTAGGTCAGGGCGCTCCAGATTCCGGAGCTGCTGTCCTCCTCCGAGTCTTTTCTTGTGCCTGTCGGGAGAGCGGACAAAGTGGAGCGGAGTAGGCAGCAGAGTCCCCTACTCTGTACCTGATGCCCAGGAACAGCCCAAGAGCTGGGGAGAACCTCACAAAAGGGAAGAGACTTTTCTCCTAAGGTGTCGTGCCTGGCACATAACTGGGATTGAATAAATGTCAGTAGAATAGAGAAATTGACAGAGTAGGATTCGAATCTGGGACTCTGGCTACGACAAGCCTGCGCTGCCCATTGTGATAGCTCCTCTCGTTCAGAGACACACCTGAATCCCTAAAACAAAGGTTCTGAAACTTTTCCCTTTTTTCTACCAAAGTCCCCTTGCGCAGGATCCTTACCTGCTTCCACCCTGCCACAGGTGTAGAGTAGCAGGTAGCACAAGAAGAGCGATATCACCTTCTGCCGCATGGTGGCGCTACGCGCTGGCTTTGTCGCTGGACCTGGGGAGGAGAAACGGGAGTGATCCGGAGCCATTTTTGAGCCACACCCGCTCCGCTGTTTTCCCTTCTGATTGGAGGACGAGTCCATAAAAGGCAGCGAGGTGCTCTAGATTGGGCTCAGCATCCCTATGCAGAGAGCCGCGGGGATTCCATTTCCCCAGGGCAACATCGGCGGCGATATTCCCACCTCAGCCGGTGGTCGTGAGAATCCGGGAAGGAATCCTTCCTGTAAGGTGCCTGGCACTTGGCCGGTGCTCGCACGTGGCCCGCGCTGAATGAGGTCAGCTAGTAACAGTACTGTGGTGTCTGTTGTTGACTTTGTCGGACTTTGCTGTCACTGTCTGTGTGACCTCGGGAAGGATACGGGGCACCTTCTCTGGGCCTCGATTTACTTATCTCTAAGATGGGAGTATTAATAGAGCCTATTTTAGGGGGTGACTGTGAGTTTTGAAACTATTCACCACTATGTCCCTAGCACATAGAATTTTCTTAAAAAACGGTTGTTGATCAACTCATTCATCCAATGCATCGAATATTTACAGGCATCAAATATTGTCCTCACATCAGCTTCCTTTTATAGAAAGAAAGCACTGAGGGGTTAAGGAGCTTGTCCAAGGTCACACAGTAAATTGTGCAGCCAAGACACACACCCGAGACTGTCAGAATTCAAAAACCTATGTTCTTTCCATTACACTACAGAGTAAGAAAATGCATGTGCCCCCAAACTCATCTCTAATGTGATTTTGGTCAGCTCGATGCAATTTTCTTAAATTAAAAACTAACAATACCCTCCTCCACCCCCAGGATCAAGTACTTACTCAGCACTTTATGGCACAAGGTCATTTATACCAATAACAACCACACGAAGTACCTGGAGGTCCCACTGTTCTTAACCATGTGCTATAGACAAGGAAACTGAAGCTCAGACAGTTTAATATTCCCAAGTCTGCCCAGCCAGGAAGTGGCAGTTTCAAGATTTAAACCTGCAACCGATTGATGCTCAAACCCACACTTTTCACAACCATTCCAGATTACTCCATTTGTCCTTCCAGACAAACTCACTGTCATATTAGGTCCTGCAACCAAGGGATTTCAGAAATCATGCAGTCCTTTGGCAGGTCAGGTAGCTTGATTATCATTTTGCAGATGG
The DNA here is from genome assembly GCA_004027735.1 of Carollia perspicillata. Classification (NCBI taxonomy): domain Eukaryota; kingdom Metazoa; phylum Chordata; class Mammalia; order Chiroptera; family Phyllostomidae; genus Carollia; species Carollia perspicillata. The sequence continues at coordinate 16,068 of PVKM010020431.1, read as the reverse complement.
GAAACTAAAGCCCCCAAAAGTGAAATGACAGTTAAGGCCATAGATGCTGACATGGCATCTGTAAGCCTAAGTCTAAAGCTTCATGGGGTTTTGTACCTCAACCCCCTAAAAAGCCCCAACCCTCCCCTCAGACCAGTCTTAGACCAGGGCACTAAAAGTAGCCTCCCTGAGGAATGGGCATCCTGGCTCTCTGGGCATGAGGCTCACAGGTAGGTAGCATGGCAAAGGGTGATTGCTTGACACCCACACCTCATCATTTCTGGGTTTACCTTGGAGGAGAGAAGAGAAGGAATCTTCCTGCCCTTCCTGCTGGGAGCCTGCTGGTGGATGCAAGCAGCAGCGAGGTGCAGCAGCCGCTCTCTCAGCTGCAGGCTGTCCTTTTATAATCACATTCCCATTGTGCCCCGCCCCTCACCCCCCCCCGCCGGACTGATGGCCAATCTCTGTCAGAGTTTCCATTTCCTACACTCTGCGGAGTTTCTTTTTCTCCTCCATCTCTGCTAACAGCCTCTCTGCTCTCCCTGCTGGCAGAAAAATGTAATTCAAACGGGGCTTTTGAACATCCAAAGCAGGTCCCACTATACGGTGGGATCCACGGCCTTGCTGGACTGAGTGAAGCCCAACGACCAGTTCCTCTTGGGGCCCAGAGGCTTTTCACAATCCAATTAATAATAATACCTACCATTTATTGAGCACTTGCTGCATGCCAGGACCTGTAAAGAGTGCTCTATGGACATGACCTTTCCGATCCCACAATAATTTTGTGAAGTACCATGTACTGTTTTTTGAAAATTATTTTAAATCCACATTATGAGTTTATTTTACCCTATAACCAGTTCAGATTGTCACATGATTAAGGATTTTTCATGGCTATGAGAACAGGACTTGGGCTGGAGAATTCCTGCAGACGCCTTCCAGAGCCCCTCACATCCCGGTTTAATCCACGTAGTTACCATCTTTTGTTACGAGCTCTTCTCGACGGCCATTTCCTCAGCTTGCAGCTTTGAGGGAAGCATCATGAGAACCATTCACCTCCTGGAACCTAAAAAGGGCTGTGGAGCCAGAAGCGACTTTAATGCAGAACGTTATTTACCATATTTTGCTGTGTGTAATGCGCACCCACGTTTTTAGCCCAAACTTTCAGGAAAAAAATCTTTTGTATTTAGTTTTTGTAATTTATTTTTAGAAACAAAGCCAATTACCGTATTCCAGGCATTATTTTGCATATGGATAGTGTTATTGCTTTCTAGAGTTATACTTTTAACGCATAAGCATAAATAAAAGACTAAAACCCAGTTACATAGGTACGGAATTACTACTACCCATATATAATGCACATCCTTATTTTTCCCTCAAAAATTTGAGCAAAAAAAAGTGAACATTATACATGGCAAAAGACGGTCTTTCTCGTGGAGTTTTGACATTCCAGGCAGACTGGCCGGATGAGTCAGAAGAAGGAATCTGTGGAGGCATTTCTGGAATCATACCAGAAGGTACCTGGTAGGGATTTTTGCTTCAAGGCCTTCTTTTCAAGGGGTCCTGTGTTCTCCTGCAAGAATATAGTCTTCTTTGTGGAACTAGCTACAGATATCAGTAGCTCTTCTTTTGCTTTAGTGATTTTCCTGTAATGATAAAGCCACTGAGCCAGGGACTCTATGGGGTCTCTGGGCCAAACCTTTGCCACCCCTGCCATTACCTGGGCAAGGCAATTTCCAAAGCACCTCTTCCGGTAGTCAGTTTCCATCCTGTGGGCAAGTTCTCGTCCTGCTTCTGTCCTTTACTAGCTGTGTGGTCTTCAGCAAGTCACCAGTGTCTGTGAGCCTTGGTTTTTCATTTACCCTCATGCTCCTTCCTCTTGGCCACGTGTTCTCTGTCCTACCATATACTGTTCACAATCCTCATTTTGCAGAGGAGATTCAAACTTGCGGAAATGATGTCATTCCATACCATTGTTCTCTCAAGCTGCTTGCCGCTGGGTAATGGGCATGTATGATAAGACTGTTGCAGGTGGGCATAGGTAACCAGGTTCTTAGTGATCACGAACAATGAATTGAACTGCGAGAATTGAATGCCCAAAGAGTTTATCACAGAAAGAGAGAGAGCAGATTTATTAGCGGTAGTACACTCCACAGAACATGGGAACAGGCCAACTCCAAGCAGAGACTGACCCTCAGTGGCTAGAGGGGTTCTATTCTTATACGGCGGATGTTTGCTGGCTAGTTTTGGTGGGCTTTTATTGTGCATGTGCAAGTAGTTATATTATTTTAAAGCTACTGTGCATGCGGTCTCCCATAATTTTCCTTGACTGGTCACCAGGACGGGGGCCCCACAATGTTAATTTATTATGATGCTGTTATAATGAAGCAGGGGTCACGTAGCAGCTTCTGCGCAGGAGCAGTCATGATTCACCATGATTCAGTGCTTTTCCAGAAAGGAGTGGGCAACCGGTCTTAGAACAGGGTCTCTGTCCTGAATCAATGTCCTTTGTCTTAGCCCTGAGGCGCCTTCTGAGTTTCCTCCTTCCTGACTATCTCCTGCCTCAAGACCAGTGAAGCCCATGCTCCTGTAGCCATACATCCTTTGCCGTAAAATGGGTCTTGGCACTAGGTAATAGACCAAATGCTTTTTAAGCGTTTGGATGGTGATGCTTCTAGGAGCACTATGGGTAAGAAATGTAAGTTCCAATAAGTTTGAATCATTGCCTTCTCTGATGTGGAAGGGGGTGGACATAAGTCACCCGTCTCGAGGTGGCTGCCCACTCTCCCTGACCAATGGCACTAAACTGCTGTCTGCTGCTGGCTGGTTAGCTATTTGTTGGCAGTTGCTAGATCAGCCTTGGTGAGAGGGAGGCCAGTTTGTTGGAACCATTCATTGCTACCATGGCCACTCTTGGGTCTTTTGCAAAACAATAGAGTGACTAAGTTTAGAGGATGGTTGACATCCGTAGGATAGGACATCTGACCATCGGGCAGGAGAGCTTTTTCCTGCAGTAGACGGTTTCTGGTGAGCGTTAATGGTGGGACACAAAGATCTGCATGCTCTTTGCCCACTCCTGCAGCTTCTTCCACATGTCCTTACCCAGACCTGCTTATCTCCAAAATTCCAATTTTGCTTTTTCCATGCTTTTGATCAACTAGCCACACCATTTGCCACTTACCAGGAATTAGTGCGCACCTGAACCTCAGCCCATCCCTTCGTCTATGCAAAGGGGATGACAAAGTGTGCTGCTCACGGTTCTGCCCCTTGGGAGGATTTACCACTGTCCTTCACGGCTGCCCCCAACTGGGGCCATAATAGTGTGGTCCATTTCCAGCTGATGCCAAAATATCTCATCGACCTATCTGTGAAATGGGTTTAACTCCTCCCCTTCTTTATCAGTTGGTTGCAGGGAACCCTCCATGAGGCCATAGGTACGGGTCAAAGGAGAGGTGTCAGATCAACAGATTTGGTGCCACGGGAGTCTGAGCTGCCTGTTCATTGGATTTACTCACCCCTCTGGACTCTTTGAGCCCAGCCCTGAATATACTGCTTCCATCATATTGGATTGCTGCTGTGCCTGTCGGGTGACATCTAGCTTAAGATGTATAGCCACCTGGCATCCAGTGGTCAGATGCTCAGGCACTACTGTGTCCAGTGACACATTAGGACCTCTTTGTTCAAATGGACAATGATGGTAATAGCCTTACTCCAGAACTGGGGGTTCTCACTGCAACCCTTCAATTTGAGCTTTCAGAGACACCCTCCAGAATCGTTATTCCTGATGGATTCCTCCGGCAACCTTGAATCTGCAGGATCACATAATCCGAAGTGGCAGCATCACCTGTTTTATGGTTTGAACCTGCTGTACGGCACCTTCTCGCTCTGGGCAGTGCTCACAACTGGCAGCCTTCCAGGTCACCCTGTAAAGGGTTGGAGCAGTACGACAGTTCTGAGTGTGTATATTCTGCCTCCAAAATTCAAAGAGGCCCACCAAACATGCCTGTTTTTAAGTGATGGGATATGTGAGGTGAGAAGACTTGTCCTGGCGTGCCCCAAGCCACAGAACTCCTAAAAATGTTCCCAGTGTGGTGAGACCACGAATCTTCATGTAATTTATTTCCCACTCTCTGGCAAACTTGGTGCTTTTACCACTTCCTGTTTATGAGCAAGGAGCATGATGTCATTAACATAGTGGACCAGCATGTTGTTCTGCGGAATGTCAAGGCAATCAAGGTCCCTGAGGACTGTATTATAAGGAGAACTGGGAAGTTAACAAAGCCCCGAGGGGAGAGAACGAAGGTGCTGTCATTGTGACATTGCAAAGCAAAAGCAAACTGCCTTCCACGGTCCCTTCTCATGGGCATTAAAAAGAAAGCAGTGGGGGAGGGGGGTGAGTGAAAAAAGCAAAGGGGATTAAGAAGTACCAACTGCAAGTTATGAAATAAGTCATGCCCTGCCCAGGTCACTCAGTTGGTTGGAGCGTCATGCTGATACACCAAGGTTATGGGTTTGATCCCCCCATAAAGCCACACACAGGAGTCAACCAATGAATGCATCAGTAAGTGGAACAACAAAATTGATGTCTCTCTCTCTCTCCCCTTTCCTCTCAGTCTAAAATCAATTAAAAAAAAGTCATGGGATGTAAGGTACAGCATAGGGAATATAGTCAATAATATCATAATAGCTGTGCGTGGTGACAGTTGGTTACTAGACATTGTGGGGATCACTGTGTCATGTATGTAAATGTCTGATCAGTAGGTGTACATCTGAAACTAATATAATATTGTAGGTCAACTGTAATCAAAAATAAATTTAAAAAAGGGGAAGAAAGCATTTGCTGAATCAGTTACCATACACAAGTGTTAGAGCTTGTGCTGATAGGCTCCAGTAAAGACACCACATCCAGTAAAGACACCACATTCAGGCCCTGGCTGGGAAGCTAAGTTGGTTAGAGCATCGTCCTGATACATCAAGGTTGCGGGTTCAGTCCCAGTCAGGGCACATGCAAGGATCAACCAGTGAATGCATAAATAAGTAGAACAACAAATCAATGTTTCTCTGTCTTTCTCTCTCTCTCTCCCTAAAAATCAATTTAAAAATAAAGCTACTACCTGAGCCAGTAGCTCAGTTGGTTGGAGCATTGTTCTGATATGCCAAGGTTGCAGGTTCCATCCCTAGTCAGGGCATGTACGAGAAGCAACCAGGGAATGCATCAATAAGTGGAACAGCAAATTGAAGTTTCTCTCTCTCTAATCAATAAGTTTAAAAAATTTAAAGATACCACACTGAGTAGAGTAGCTCTGGTTGGGGTTATCATGTGCTTACATTTATAGTAGTCCACCATCCATCATCCACCATGATACATCTATTTTCCTGGAGGCCAGACAGGTAAACTGAATGGGGATATGATGGGCACAACCTCAGCCAATGTATTAGATCAGAAATAATACTGCAGAAATAAACTGTAGGGCAGTGTATGGCTAATTTTATGTTAACTTGACTAGGTCACAGTACCCAGATATTTGGTCAAGCAAGTTGTCTAGATGTTGAAGGTAGTTTTTATATGAGATTTACATTGTTTTAAAGATATTTGTTTATTTATTTATTTATTTATTCTTTAGAGAGGGGAAGGGAGGGACAGAAACCTCAATGTGTGGTTGCCTCTCCTGAGCCCCCACTACTGGGAACTTGGTCCACAACCTAGGCATATGCCCTGACTGGGAATTGAAATGGTGATCCTTTGGTTCGCAGGCCAGCACTCAATTCACTGAGCCACATCAGCTAGGGTATGAGATTTACATTTAAATTAATATACTTTGAGAAAAGTAGATTACCCTTTATAGTGTGGTGAGCCTTATCCAATCAGTTGAAAGGCTCTAGGATAAAAAAGACAAATCGCTTAGAAGAGGGAATTCTCCCTGCTGTCTGCCTTTGGACTTGAGCCATAACATTAATTCTTTCTTGGGTTTCCAGACTGCCAACCTGCACTGCAGATTGTGGACTTGCATGAGCTAGTTCTTTAAGATGAATCACTCCCTTTCTATCTATCTGTTGTATCTGTCTATCTATCTAATCTGTATCTATATGTATCTGTATATCTCTCTGTCTCTCTATGACTATCTATCTATCTATACATCCAATTGGTTCTGTTTCTTTGGAGGACCCTGAGTAATACAGGCAGTGGCAGGGGCTTCTGCGTGGCTGTTCCTGTCATAACAGCCTTTACTCCAGAGTTCATGGAATTAATGAGAGGCTCTGCCAGCTTCTATGTACTCCATTGCATTATGGTAAACTCCATCCATCACCTGGCCTCCTTTAGTCCCTACTCTAACCATGGAACTGTGATGGTATTTTGTGTCTCCTAGGTTCTATGTCAACTCAGATTCTATGTCATTAACAATCTTTGAAAATTCTGAATATCCTCCTTTTTCCAATGCACAGTTACCCCAACTGTAGATCCATTTGGGGAAGAATTGGAGGAATAATTACTACATATGATTGTGATGTCATTGCACAGTTGTTCCTTAAGGGACATGTCCCCTATGGTTAGGGGATTCTGGGTCTGTGAACTTAGATTTAGAATCTGTGTGAGGAACCATGATTTTCCACTGTGGCAGCTGATATCAGTCTTCTGCTTACCAGCTCTTGATTTTTTTAAATATAAAAATCGAGGACTGCCCTGGCTGGTGTGGCTCAGTGGATTGAGTGCCAGCCTGCAAACCAAAGGGCCACTGGTTTGATTCCCGGTTAGGGCACATGCCTGGGTTGCAGGCTGGGTCCCCAGTTGGGGGCACAAGAGAGGCAACCACACATTGGTGTTTGTTTCTCTCCCTCTTTTTCTCCCTCCCTTCCCCTCTCTCTAAAAATAAATAAAATGTTAAAACAAAATCAAGGATCACCTTAGTCAGCTGTCCATCTATCCCATCTCCATAATTAACTTGTCATAGATGCCCGTTGATCAAGGCACCTTTGTGGTCAGTATGGCCAGCTGCACCTGGCAGTACTTATATTCACCCGGTCTTGGAAGCCACCCCCATTTTGGAATCTCAACATTACTGTTGATATTAGGGATCCCATTACCAAAGCAGCATCTGTTAATCCCAGCCTACCAAAGACAGATACTGCAGAGCTACTCAGCGATGTTGGTGTCCCCTTTGTCAGTGAACTGCTTCTTGCCTTAGCAAAGAGAGTATCCTTTGGGCACTCCTAGAGAACATAGTCAAGTGCTGAGTTCTTGGATCCGACATTTCCACTCTCTGAACTTTCTGACCTCTTCTTAACTACTCTACCATGGAAGTTCTAGCATCTTGGCCTCATGTAGGTCATCATCCTGCCCAGGCTTTAAAGAAACCCTCCTTGTGAGCTATTAAGACTGCATTTCAATAATCTGTTGCTGAATAACAAACCATTCAAAACTTAAAGGCTTAACACAACAGCAATTTATTATTTCTTACACTTTTCTACAATCTGGGTTAGGCTCGGTTGGGTGTTTATCTGCTTCATGTGGTATTTGCAGGCACTGAAATGTCCAAGATATATTTTTCACTTATATCGATGGCACCTCAGCTGGGGAGGATGGAACACCTGAGGGCTGTGTGCTTCTCAGTGCGGTGTCTCCACATGGCTAGCTCACACCCCCACAGTGTGAGGGTCTCAGTGTGGTTCGACTTCTTACGTGGTGATTAGCTGCCAAGAGAGAAGAAACAGAAGCTGCCAGTCTTCTTAAAGGCTAGGTCTGGAACTGGAATAGTGTTACTTCTGCCGTCTTCTGTTGACTAAGGTGAGTTATAAGACCAGTCAGGTTCAAGGAGAGGGGGATAACAGACCCCATCTCTTGAGGTGAGCAGGGGCATGCACTTAGAGGGAGGGAAGGCATTGACGGTGAGCATCTCTGGAAACTGTACACCAGAGACCTACTCCAGGCATCCCTCCAAGAATATTGAAGCCTGAGTTATTGGCGAGTGGTCGATGGTCATGTATTCCCCATTAGCCAGTCTTACGTTCTGCCGTGCCAGCCCCCTCACTGCCCTGTCAGAGGTTCTGGTTCCTCCTAAGATTACTCCCACATATACTAGCCAGGTCTTTCTGTTCCTCTGATGTGTAGCTTATTTTCCCCAGGTCAAAACTTAAATTTTCCCACTCAGGATTTGCTAGGTACTGACCCTGGTTATTTGAGGATTTGATGGGAGCAGGTCTTGAGAACAAATGTCATCTAATGAGGCACTTACTTCACGTGAGATCATTGCACAGTCTTGAGGAAAGGGGAAACTTCCTTGTTCTTCCTTGGAAAGAGAGAAAGGGCTTGCTTCTCCTCCTACCCAGGAAAACTCAAGAGAATTTGTGAGATAAAGACTCTTAGGTTAGCCCACCCTAATGTCCTTTTCCAAGTTCTCAGGTTCCTATTTTTTCCCCATCAGGGCTTTAACTCTGACACAGAAGATCTACTAACTCAGTGCATTTAGAGTCCTTTGCAACTCTGCAACATATAACTGGCCTGATCCTGGATGTGATTTTCCTCATGGTCTTCCCTTCACCACATGTGGAAGATTTAATCATGGTGATGCCAAATGAAGGCCAAGGTTATCATCACTTTACTTACTACCAGCAACGAGGTCCCTATTGCCTTCATCTTGGTGAAAATCCTAACCACTAAATCACACCCTGAAGGTCTGTTTCTTAGGACCTCTTCTGTCACTAAATGCCAGCCTATTTTCCCTAGAAAATAGAATCTGAATCAAAGGTCATATATTGATGCTTTCTTGGAGGTTGCAATTCCAAGGAAGGAAAAGGGAGCAGAAAAGAGAAGTGAAACAGAGAAGGAAGGAAATAAATGCAAGCTGGCACATTACTTAGCTGACCAGAGCTCCACAAAAATCCAAGCCAGTGGTTCCGTCATATGGAATCTCTTCAAAGAGGGCATATGGAACCACCAAGTCCTGGAATAGTCCATAGTAAGGAAGAAGGGTGAATATATCTGTCAGCAATTTTTCATTGTCTTGTCTCAGGGTCACCAATGGGGCCTTAATGGTCTGAACTTTGGAACTGTGTTAACTCATTCCTTTGGGCTGTTGCTGGGAGAATCCAGAGCCTTCATAGATCCAGTTGGCTCAGATCTAATAGCTGAAGCTGCTGCTGTTCCCACGACAGTGGGCTTAATTCAGTCACAGTAAAGCCTAGCACTTGCCTCATGCTAATGCTGAGGCAGCCAGTAACATTTGGGGATGAAGCAAAGATGTTGACCGCTGCAAGACATCTAAACCGAGTCTAGTACAATTGAACTAATGACTTTGGCATTTACTTAGAAAGAGATGGGAAGAAATGGAAAAAAAAATGAGATGAGAAGCTCCTGGAGGGATTAGAGCAGAGGAGTGATGTGTCTGGCAAGTTTTAACAGGATCACTCTGGCTGCCCAGGACAGCCAGAAGCAAGGGGACCACTTATGAGTCGGTTGCAATAATCCAGGTGTACCAATCATGGTTCTATCAGAAGCAGAACCATTAGGACTTATGTAAAATAAGAGACTTATTATAGATATTTGACTTTATGCAATTAGGGATGCTAGTTAAATGGTTTATGTACAGCTGTTGCTTGCACATCTGATGTAGGACTGGAAGTCAGCAGAGCAGTTCTGAAAGAGAGATGCTAAGTGGTGGATGGCAAGGTGAAACTGGCACCCAGGAAGATGAACTGGAATCCACGAGGACAGCTAGCTCTCCCACTCACTGGTCTTCCCTCATCATTAAGCCTCCGATTTTGATGATGACCAGCAGGAGAAGCTGATGCCTTTTATCAACACACACTTAGTCCTGGAGTGGGAGAAGCTGAGGGTAGAGATGGTGGGGCTGAGGACAGGAAGATGCAGGAGGCGGGTGGCGCTAGAGGAGCTGTGGGCCCAGCTGCTGCCTGACACTGACAAGAGGAGTCAGCAGACCAGTGAAAACGTGCCCGAGCTGCAGCAGCCTCTGACCCTGCACTAGTGTACTACGTGTAAGCATGGCTGCAGCTTCACTTCTGCCTTCCAAATCCTTCCCAAATCTCCCTCTGAGGCCAATCCTCACCCAAAACTATGCAAGAAAGGGAATTCTGGGAAACATAGTCCCAGCTTAGCTCAGCTGACACAATTCAAAGCCCACCACTCCAGGTAAGATAAGATGTCTTGGACCTGAGTGGTGGCCACCGGGATGTGAGAAGTGCTTGAATTTTGGAAGTGTCTTGACTGTTTCTCACTGTCTGAATCTATTTGGCTTCTGAACTTGGATGGTGAGTTCTGATGCAAGAGTGGACATGTCACCTTGAATCCAATGAGGGAGAAGGAAAGAGGCCCATCACTTACATCTTAAACGTCTGGGACAAAGGTACAAATGGAGGCCCACATACCACATATAAATATTAAAAAATTTGTGATAAGTTTGCATGGTGACAGATGATTACTAGAATTAATAGAGTGATCTCATTGTAAGGTATAAAAAAGTCAAATCATTATATTGCACACCTGAAACTAATAATTAATATAATATTGTACACCAACTAAAATGAAAAATTCAAAATAAATAGTAAAAGTGCCTAAAACATTAAATAAGTAAATATTTAAAAACTCTAGTCCTGGCTGGTGTAGCTCAGTTGGTTGTAGTGTCATCTCGTAAATCAAAAGGTTGCAGGTTCAGTATCTGGTCAGGGTACATACCTAGGTTGCAGGTTCGGTCCTGTGTGTGAGAGACAACCAACTGATGTTTTTCTCCCTTCCCCTCTGTCTAAAATCAATAAGCATGTCCTCAGGTAAGGACAAAAAATCTCTAATTCAAGACAATGAACTATTATATAAAATATATTCTATCAGTATACTTGAACAAATATTTTATAATGACAAAATTAAATATATGTGTAGATCTACTTTTTACATGACTGAAAATCTATCAAAATCACTGAACTTAATTATTGTAGTACATATCCAGGTATTCTGTTTATGGACTGGAAATATTTGGATGACAAAGAAAATGTGTACATGATTAATAAATTATATACTTATTCCATATAAGAAGTCTTCTCACTCTGTCCTCACATAGGGACAAGGGAGCTCTCTAGGGCTTCTGGGTTTTTTTTTTTAAGATTTTATTTTTAGAAAAAGGGGAAGAGAGGGAGAAAGATAGGGAGAGACACATCAACGTGTGGTTGCCTCTCCCACACCCCCTACTGGGGACCTGGCCCACACCCACCCATGTGCCCTAGACTCGGAATCAACCGGCAACCCTTTGTTTCACAGGCCTGCACTCAATCCACTAAGCCACGCCAACCAGTACTCTAGGTCCTCTTTTGTAAGGGCTAATCTCCCATGACCTAATGGCTTAGCCTTCATGACCTAATCATGTTTCAAATGCCCCACCTCTTAATACCATCACTTTGAGGATTAAGTTTCAACATAGAAATTTTGGAGGCTATAAATATTCAGTGAATTGTGATTATATAAGAAAAAATAAACTTGTGTCTTGTTAAAGCCACTGAATAATTGCTCATTCTCTTTGTTACAGAGCCTAGCCTTACCCCAGGTGGCAAACCTCATGGTGATCCGCACACTCGACGAAGTCCAGGAGCGTTAGACAGGAATGGTTGAACGGTGTGACTCCTCGTACTTGAGGGTGGCACAGGGAGCAGCGGGACATTTTCTCCAATGGCCTTGAGCAGAGCAAGTGTAGCATCTATTGCTGGCAGATATGAAGAGGACTTGTGGTCTAGATGAGAAGGACACAACGAGCCACATGGGCAGATTGACTTGACACCAGATGGGAGGGAGGATGTCACTCTGGACAGATGACGAAGACTAGATATGCCACATCCCTACCCAAAGACCAGAGAGAGTCATAGAAATTCAATTCAGTTATGTGTCAAATACATCTCAGTAAAACTGGAAAATTATTTTCTGAAAGATTTATTTTGAGAGAGGGGGAGGGAGGGAAAAAGAGAGGGAAAGAAACATTGATGTGAGAGAGAAAGATTGATCAGTTGGTTTACACCTGGACTATGTACCCTGACTGGGAGTCAAACCAGTGACCTTTGGTTTTCAAGACAACGCCCAACCAACTGAGCAACACCAGTCAGGGTGAAAATTGATTTTTAAAATTTTTTTGAGATTTTGTTTATTTATTTTTAAAGGGGAAGGGAAGGAGAGAGGGAGAGAAACGTCAATGTATGGTTGCCTCCTGTGTGTCCCCCACTGGGAACTGGCCCGCAACCCAGGCATGTGCCCTAACTGGGAATCAAACTGTGATCCTATGGTTCACAAGCCCGTGCTCAATCCACTGAGTTATACCAGTTGGGGCTGAAAATTGATTTTTAAAAAATTACATGCACTTTTTTAAAGTTTTATTTTTGAGTTCATGGACTACGAATTCATACCTACAATAGAAACCCGTTATAATTTTGATCAGCTCCCCCTTTTGACCCTGAACTTACATCATCCTTTTTTTTTTAAGGGTAAGGATATGTTTATTTAATTGATTTTAGAAAGAGAAGGGGGAGAGAGAGAGAGAGAGAGAGAAACATGGATGTGAGAGAGAAACATTGATCTGTTGCCTCCCATATGCGCCTGACCGGTGATCAAACCTGAAACCTAGTTATGTGCTCTGACCAAGAATCAAACCTGCAACCTTTTGGTATATGGGATGACACTCCAATGAAGTGAGCCACCCAGACAGGGCCACCATACTTTTCTTTATGTAGATTTTTTCGTTTGTTTTACTGATTCAGAGAGAGGGGAAGGGAAGAGGAAAGAGAGAGAGGCACATTGATGTGAGAGAGAAACATCGATCATTGCCTCTTGCATGCCTCCAATTGGGGACATGGCCCACAACCCAGGCATGTACCCTGACTGGGAATCAAACTCGAGACCCTTTGGTTTGCTGGATGATGCCCAGCCAACTGAGCCACAATGCCAGAACCACCATCTTTTTCAACATGAACATTTTCTGAAGATTCGGAAAAGGAGACGTGCCATGCTACCCGGGGAGAGCTGAGCCAGTTGAGCTGTATCTTCTCTCTGGACTTCCATGGTGCCCTGAGCACAGCCCAACTTATTTATTATTCTGTCAATAGTTATTTCCTTTCCCCCCTTTTCTTTTGCTACTATGAACAATACCCCTAGAAATATTCTCTTCCACTTCTCCCTCAGGGGCACGCCCAACTGCTATTGCCAAAGACACACGGAGGAAGACTAGATAAGAGAAGAAGGGACAAGTTTGGGCAGGGCAAACATTCAGCAAACACAGGTGTGTGTTCAGGTCAGTTCAGATAAGATCAGTCACTAGCCCCACTTCAGTCTCCAGTAACTGTTGACTCATGTCTCCTGCTCTTTTCTTGGCCTCTGCAAAAACTCTCCTCTCTGCACTGCCTTGCTCATGGCTCCTTTGCATGCATCTCTTCTTGAAGAGACCTGTAACTGTTGAATGGACTTTCTCTTGACTCAGGAAGAAGCACTGCTCTCCTCCCTCTACGGACTTCCAAGGTAATGGCATCCAGTCTCAGGGCATTAAACACCACACATACAAGGTCTATCCAGAAAAAGTCCAGCCATTGTTAATGTTGTTTTGTGCAACCCTGATGTAACCTGGCAGCCAAGGAAAGTGGACTGGAATGCACACACATGAACAATGACGACTTCACTGTACTAGTCTGTGGGCAGTAGACGCTGTTGAGTGAGCATCTGTGTTCTGTGGCTATCGCATTCAAAATGACTAGGTGAGTAGAGCAACGAATCTGCATCAGATTTTGTGTTAAACTTGAACATTCCTCTGTGGGAATTATTTGGGTGATTCAGAAGGCTTCCAGGGATGATGCAATGAGTGCAGCGCAAATAAAAGTGTGGCACAAATGCTTAAAAGATGGTTGAGAATCTGTTGAAAGTGATCTACGTTCTGGAAGGCCTGCAACAAGCAGAACACCTGAGATTGTTGAATGTGTACGGGCTGCAGTCAACAAAGATCAGTGCCTGGCAGTGCAAGAACTAGAAGCTGATCTGGGAATTCCAAAATCTTCTGTGTACTGAGATTTCGATGCAGGATCTTGGCATGAAACGTGTCATGGCAAAATTCATTCATGAAGGAACATCATGCTGCAGTTGGGAGAACTGTGTGAGGTTCCAAGGTGCTGACTTTGAAGGAGACTGAGGTGTCATTGTTCTATGTATCTTCTTCAATATCCCGATTTTTCATAGTACATGGCTGGATACTTTCTGGACAGACCTTGTCATATACTCATAATCTCCCCAAAACTGTCTTCATCTCTGACTGCTCTTCTAAGAGATACACAGACTAGAGCCTGATGCCTACATAATGTCTCTTCTGGGATGTCCCATAAGCATCTAGAACTTCATATGTCAAAAATAAAACTCTTCATTTTGTCTCTGAAACCTGTCCTTCTAGTCTTCTCTTTTGCTGGAAATACCTCCATCCACACAGCTGGACACATTGACCATAATTTCTTCCTTTCCCTTGCCACCTCCTAAACCATCTCTAGAATATATCTTGAACCTGTTCACTTCTCTCCACTGCAACCTTTCCGTCATCTCACGTGGAAAACTGCAATAGCTTCCTTAATGGTCTGTGCATTTATTTCAGTCCACTCCCATCCTATTCTCCTCATACAAACCAGACAAATCTTTTAAAAACACAAATCTGTCCCTTACTTGCTTAAAAACTTGGGCTTCTTTCCCAGTTTACTTTATACGGTGCACTTTGAAAAATGATTCCATATCCATATCAGGGTCTACAAGCTCTGCGCTTCTGGCCCTTGCCACCTCTCCACTCTCCTCTGCTCCGCTAAGCCCTGACTATACTGGCCTTTCTTTCTTGTCTTGAACATGCCTCAAGGTCGACCTTCTCTACCCAAGTGACTCCCCCTACCCCGTCCCAACATTGTTCTCTGTCCCTGTGGCAGGTCTTTTCAGTCACAGTCCTTGCCATTTGGCTGTCTTGGACACTAGACTGTTGGCTTCACAAGGGCAATGATCACAACTGTTTCATATACCAGTGTATCCTCCATGCCTAAGCTAGAGTCGGGCACAAAGTAAATACTCAACATAGGCTTGTTGAAAGCATATCAATACCTCGACCCTGAAGAAGGTGGAGTGGGGAAGCTTATGAGAGATACAGAGGATGATGGCCTAGATATGGTCCTTCTGTTCCATAATGCCATAATCTGATTTGTGAAAAACAAGTAAGTAGACAATTGCAAAACTGCTAAGTAATACAGTGGAGATCAAAACTGAAGTCAGTAGGACAGAGAGAGGCTCTTGCCCCAGTGCGGGATATGTGATTTGAAGGAAGGCTGTGTTTACATGATCCAGGGCATCAGCATCTCCCTAGAGTCAAGCTTCTTGTAATAACAAACATTTATCTAGTTACCAAGTTCCATGTTTCTTGTTTATTTTGTTTGTTTTTAATGTGCTCACAGTTATAGAGCTTGTAAGTGATAGAGCTGGGATTCAAAGCCAGGCAGTCTGGCTCCCAAGCCTACATCCTTTTCTCTTTTTTTAACTAATTTGAGGTGAAATTCTCATAAAGTTAATCATAAAGCATAAAGTTAATCATTGTTAAGTAAACAATTCAGTGGCAGTTAGTACATTCGCAACGCTGTGCAACTACCCCCTCTACCTAGTTCCAAAACATCCTTCACTCCAAAGTAGAAACCTTTACCCGGGTAAAGGTTACCCTTTACCATGGAAGGTAACAGGTAAATTGCTGTGGGGCCACCTTACGCAATGGAAGATGTTTAGCAGCTGGAGATACCCGACATACTCAAAATACCCAAATTAATTAAGTTATTGGTGAACATGAAAAATGTGTCTTTTATGAAAAAAACCATATGAACTTTTTGGCCAACCCAATACTAAGGCAAAGCCTTCCTGCAGTTTACCTGTTACCCTCCATATTCTATTTTTGATCCTCAAACAACTAGAACAGGAACAGAACTACAGAAATGGAGATCACAGGGAAGGTTAGCAACTGGGGAGCGGGAGAAGGAGAGGGGGAAAAGGTACAGAGAATGGTGTGGGGAGTGTAGAAGCTAAAGAACTTATGACACATGGATATGAACTAAAGT
>PVKM010020430.1:0-23372 GCA_004027735.1 Carollia perspicillata | reverse complement strand
GATCCTTTTCTAAGAAAAGAAGAGAAGGCAAAATAACTTGAGATGATGTAAGTCACAATGGTATATCAACTCATATCCCTTGTTTATTAATAAAATGAAACAAAGCCAACAAAATTATATACATGTTTCATTAAACTTTTATCTATGTTTTCTGATATCTATTCAAAATAATAATAGTCCAAAAGCATCATGATACTACACATTTACTTTCATATGCTTTGGTTGATTTTATTTCCCCCATATGTCCAAGATGATACCTCCCAACATTTTAAGCATAACATGGGCCCTGGCTGGTGTAGCTCAGTGGATTGAGCGCAGGCCTGTGAACCAGAGAATCGCAGTTCGATTCCCAGTCAGGGCACACGCCTGGGTTGCAGGCCAGTTCCCAGCAGAGGATGCACAAGAGGCAACCATACATTGATGTTTCTCTCCCTCTCTCCTTCCCTTCCCCTCTACTAATAACATGGTAAAGTCAGAAATTATATAAAACCTGTTAAAAATAGGTACATAGAATCCTTGAGTGTCATTTCTGGAATAGAGTAAAGGGAAATAGATATGGATATTTTAAAAGATGACTTACCAGTTGGTTCGTATAAGCTCACAGGTTTAAGGTACACTGATCCTGTCAGACATTTTCATTTACAACTAAGGACATGGAAGGACAGATAAGCTAAGTAAAATCAGACCACATGTTAGTGACAGTGAGAGGTTCTGGTCAGCCAAGTTTCTACTGTCCGTTTCCACATTTAGGTGGAGATCAGCTTCTCAGACGGATTCCTGGAGCAGAGCTCAGTCCATCCATGGTCAAGGAGCTGTTTGGTCATGCAGTGTGCTTTGAGAGGAAGCCTCACTTATCCCAAAATATGAACTCGATAAGCTACCGAATCACCTTTCTGGGGTTAATACCTTAAAGAGTGTTGCTAAAGTAAAGATATGGTAGGCTTATCTTATGGTAGGTTTGTGTTTTATCTTAACACAAAATAATGGTTTTCCATTTTAAGTGGATATTACTCCAAGAATTCACTGAAGAATTAAATTTATAAAAGGTTAACTAGGCAATAAAACAATGTCAGAAAGTCAAACATGTCAGAGTTCAAGTCTCAATTACGATTCTTACTAGCTGTGAACATTGTGAAATTTTCCAGTCTGCTCTGAATGGGGACAAAAATACTCTCATCTCAAGGTATTATAAGTGCTAAATAAAATCAAAGTATTTCCCAGTGTATAATTCATTGTAATACTTACTCTTTGGGGATTCAAAAAGACACCTTATCCTATAACTAGTCTAGTTCTATCTAGGCCTCCAAACTCCTCAAAGTTCATTGTTAGAAGGTTAATTCTTTTGAATTAAGCATTCTCATCTCCAGTTATCAATATATTTAAAGCATAGCTTCCTGATGACCCAATACATTAAGTTCTAATAAGTCACAACTTTGAGGAAATGGATATACTTTTAATATTGTCAGGATGAGAAGAGTCAGAGTAGTGTGTACTCTGGAGCCCAACATGAGCCAGTGTGTAGACACAGGGAACACAAAGTGGAGAAAAGAGTAAGAAAGTTGAAGAGCAGGGATTTTTGTGCAGGAGGGCACCTCAAGGTTTTTGCCAGTGGGGACTTAAAGGTCTTAGTAGGAAATAGGAATGGAGGGAAAGACAGAAGAAACAAAGGGTTAACAACAGTTCTCCTAAAAATGTTGATTAACTGCTCAAACAAACCAGTCCCTCAAAAGATAAAGATGTTTTCAGATTCCTGGAGTGTTAAGTATTCTAAGCTTCAGCTCACCCCTGAGAAGAACCTGAGTATTCAATATCTAAACTCTCTTTAAGACTTGAAACAGCAAAACTCTATGATGGCTGCTGGACATGAGAACTGTCTTCAAGTATTTGTCCTCACTGTGAAGGCTCACTGTGTTTAATCTATGTCTCCAGAAGAAAGTCAAAAGTTAATGCATTCATGCTACAAGAAGCAGTTACAAGTATTTTCTCAAAATATTTCTTGAGCCTCTTTGGGTAGAGGGTAAGAAGGCAGGCAGTACATGTGGTTGTTAAGCCTGCAGGCTCTGCAATTAGACTGCCTGTGTTCAAATCCCAAACCCATCACTTATTAACCTTGTGATTATAAAGACATTAATTAGCCCTTTCATGACTCGGTGTATTTATCTATAAAATAGGAATAATGATAGCACTACTTCATAGAATTGCTGTGAGGATTAAATAAAATGTAACCAACAAGGCTATGATATTCAGTATATATTTTTGTTGTTGTTAATTATTTTTCTACATGTGATAAATTATGCTAACTGTGGGGGATATTAGAATAAACAAGACACAGAGACTAATACAATTCAAGTCTATCCCAAATTCAAACTTGAGTCTAAGCTGTACCTATCAGTAGGATTTAGATCTGGCTGATCAGTTGGTGAGGTGATCCCAGAAGTATACTTGTAGGAATAACTCAGGAGCTTCCAGGGTCAAAACCTTAGCAATTTCAGGGAAGGAGACTCTCTGAGTGCAGTGTTGTATCTGTGATTTGCACAAAACTTTGCACTTAGCTACCTTTGGAGAAATCTCTCCTATAAATGGAGATGAGGCTTGGCAGTAAATTAAAAGCCTTGAGTGACACTGGACTGGGAAGGGATGGTATGTGACACAAAAGCAATGACACAGTACATCACAAGAATGGGAGTGGCAATCTCTCTCATTGCTCTACAAACTATTGCACAGCTCAGGGCTGCCCCAGCTCCTGTTGAGCACAGGGAACAAGGTGGATGGTGGCAAGTTACCAGTGTAAGACAACTACACTTATCAGAAGTGACAGGTTTTACACAATAATTTACTGGACTATTGATCTGCCCTGTTCATCAGTATTTGTGGGACATTTTCTGGGACAATTGGAAATACAAGGGGTTGGAGAAAGTATTTTTTAAAGACTTGGGTTCTTATGTGAATTGGTATGAGTGATCAGACAGTGGAATATAAGTATTGCTTTAAATGGAACCCCATTTGAATCTACAGAATGGTATGAATGGTCTTGGGTAACTCTGTTTATACTTAGGGAGAATTTAGTGAGTAGCGAGGTTCCAAAATAGCATGTGGCATTCACAAATGGAGTTGGTCAAGCAGAGCCTTGAGCCCCTCAGTGAAGATGTATTAGATCAATGACTAGTTTAAAGTATAGGAATAAATGACCTCTTACAGTATTTTCTAACCCTGAAATTCTTGGAGTCTCTAAAGTTCTTTAGAACTATAAAGAAAAGTTCTTTCTATTCCCAGGTTGCCTGTTTCTTTTGCAGGCATTGTGCTGAGTGGGTTGTCAGTCATGTCCGCAGGTAGAGTTTACTGGCATTACAATAATGGCCCATTAGGATATACAATGCCCCATAGTAGGATTATATCTCCTTCACATTTTTATCCTCAGCAATGAGGACCATGCCTGGTGCTTGGAGGTGCGGAATTAAACAGAAGTGTCTTGACTCTTAATTTTTTTCTTTTGAATCAATATGCTAATGGTTTTGCTGGTTGATATTGGCTGTTTAGTGATGTTATTAGGTTCAGAAAATATTTTTTGATAGTGAGATACAAATACTAAAGAAATAGACAAATAGCATTTATAGTGAATACATAAATAAAAACCTTGATGCATATAACTGATCTTTGCACATTACTTTGCACACATGAGACATGAATATACACACAGACTTCCAGCCAAGATGGAGGAGTATGTAGATGTGTTTCATCTCCTTGAACAATAATAGAAAGAATTACAACTAGATCTCAAAACAACACCCAGAACTATCCTGAAACAGAGGTACATGGAAGCCTAACAGTCCAGGATTTAAAGAAGTCCCATTCATCCAGACGGGTAGGAGGCATGGAATCACAGAGATGGGCTGGAGAGGTGAGGAGACACACACCATATAGCATGGAGAGGTGGTGGTGGTAGCAGTGGAATGGACAGTTGTACATTCATATATGGTGGATAAAAATCAGGAGAGAATATGATCTCACCTATAAAAGGAACCTAATAAACAAAATAACCTAATGAATAAAACAGAACCACAGTCATGGAAACATGGAACAACCGAAAGTGACCAGAGGTGTGGGGGGAGGAGGATAATGGTGGAAGGAAGAGGTAGGCGCTAGACAAAGAACAAGTACAAATGATCCACAGACCTGGTAAACATTGTGGGAATACATGTGGGAGTGGGGGGTGGGCTGGACAAAGGAGGAAAATTGGGACAACTATAATAGAATAACAACACAAACATGATTATAAAAACATCAGGAGGGATACCCTGCAAGCGATCCCAGCCCCTGGTCAGACTGCACAGCCCAGTGTTCCAGCACCAGGGAGATAAATCCCCATAACTTCTTGCCGTAAAAACCAGTGGGAGTTGGGATAGTGGAGGAAAATGCTGGATTTTCAGGGCACTCCATTTAAAGGGTCCACATGGACTTAGAATGTATGCAAATCCACCTACTCACTGTGGAATTCACCACCAGGGAAATAGCTGGAAAGGTGCCAGTCACGTAGAGGAAGTGGGTAAAGTTAGTGGATACAGAGTAGATGCCAAGCAAACCTCCAGAAGCCAGGTAGTGGCATTGTTTCCTCTCTGAGCCCTGTCTCTGCACAGAGCCACAAAGCAGTGAAGCAGGTTGCCCTAGCCCGATGATAACCTAAGGCTGCACCCCATACAATTTACAGGTGCCTTTTGTACTACAATAGGCCTTGTTACTAAGACAGGGAGTCATAGCAGCTCTACCCAATACACAGAAACAAACACAGGTGGCTTCCAAATTGAGGAAACAAAGAAACATGGCCCAAATGAAAGAACAGAACAAAGCCCTAAAAAAAAACTAAACAAAATGTAGATAACCAATCTCTCAGATGCAGAGTTCAAAACACTGGTGATCAGGATGCTCAAAGAACTCACTGAGTATGGCAACAACATAAAGGAAGAGACGAAGGTTACACAAGTGAAATAAAGAAAATTTATTGATGGTACAGGGAACCATCAGTGGAGGTAAGGAAGCTGGGAGTCAAATCAACAATATGGAAATAAGGAAGAAATAAGCATTCAACTAGAACAGCAAGAAGAAAAAAGAATTCAATAAAATAAAGACAGTATAAGGATCCTCTGGGACATCCCCAAACGTGCTAATATCCAAACCATAGGGATGACAGAAGGAGAAGAGGAAGAGCAAGAAATCAAAAACTGATTTGAAAAAAATTATGAAAGAAAACCTCTAATTTAGTGAAGGCAATAGACATACCAGTCCAGGAAGTACAGAGAGTCTCAAACAAGTTGGCACCAAGTGGGACCATACCAAGAGACATCATAATTAAAATGCCAAAGGTTACCTACAAAGTAGTTCTCATAAGAAAGTCAGCTGAGTTCTCAAAAGAAGCTTTGCAGGCAACTTTGAATAGTGACAAGAAGTATTCAAAGTGATGAAAAGCAAGGACCTACAACCTAGATTACTCTATCCAGTAAAGCCATCATTTAGAATGGAAGGGCAGATAAAGTGCTTCCCAGACAAGGTAAAACTAAAGGAGTTTATCATCACCAAGCCATTATTACATGAAATGTTAAAGGGACTTATTTAAGAAAAAGATCAAAACTATGAATATTAAAATGTCAACAAATTCACAAGTATCAACAACTGAATATAAAAAATCAAACTAAGCAAACAACCAGAACAGGAACTGACTCATAGATAATGGAGATCATTTGGAGGGTTGTTAGCTGGAAGGAGGAAGGGAGAAAATGGGGGGAAGATGCATGGATTAAGCATAACTGCTAGGTACAAAACAGACAGGGGGTTGTTAAGAATGGTACAGGAAATGGAGAAGCCAAAGAACTTACATGCATGATCCATGGACATGAACTAAAGTGAGGGGGCATTGCTACAGGGAAGGGAGGTACTGGGTGGAGGGAGGCAAAGGAGGAAAATTTGGGACAACTCTAATAGCATAATCAATAAAATATATTTTAAAAAAGAATACACACACATTTATTTTTAATATAACTCAAATATTTAGGAAATCACTTCATTTCAATATGAGGGTTAAAATAATTCATTACACATATAATTTTTTAGATTTTATTTATTTATTTTTAGAGAGATCGAAAGAGAGGAAGAAAGAGAGAGAGAGAAACATCAAGGTGTGGCTGCTTCTCACTTGCCCCAACCGAGGACCTGGCCCAAAACCCAGATAGGTGCCCTAACTGGGAATTGAATCTGCAACCGTTTGATTTACAGGCTGGCACTCAATCCACTGAACCACATCAGCCAGTGCTGTACATATTGTTCTTTTCCTATCCTTATTGAAGCAGGTGCTTTGTGGTATGGTATAGTAGACAGAGATTTAAAATGTTAACTATTCCAGGACCACTTTTTGGAGGGAGGAAGGGAGCTGGTAAACGTTTTAATATTGATCAATTTTTTAAGCTGAAAGCATGGGCCCCTGATAATCAAACTTCTGGCATCATTCTGTAAGCACAGAGATTCCTTACTCTCAGAACTGCAAAGTCTGGATCTCCAATACGTCCTCAACTCTCTCCACAGATGAAATGACTTTGAAGGAGGCATTTAACCCTTCTAAGCTTCCGTTTCCGCATTTATTTAAACTGTGTGGTTGTTAAAAAAAACCCTTTTAGTACTAGCATTTCATGTTACTTCAGTTTTACCTTTTCTTCTCTACTTTATTTCATTATTTTCTCAAGGCATTAATGACAGAATAAAATTCTTTTTCATATTTGTATGTTTTTTTATGCTGAGTAATGGTAAATTGATATTTCGTTGCTTGGGGGGAAAAGCTACAAAAGAAGGAAAAATGTAAAAGAGGCAAATGAACAAAGGAGAGACCGAGTGCGTGCAGAGGTAGTAATGCTTGTGAGTACGGTATTTTATCCTTTGGGTTTTAAAGAGAAATTAATCATTTTCTCCTGGAATGCTCATTTCAAACACATGTGAATTGTGACCAAATTTTATCTTTTGCCACTGACTCCACTGGGAAGCTTCTGGCAATAAATCTCCGTGTCAGTATACACTGTCTCCCAGAATTACAAACATGTCGGAATGAAAAAATCTAGGCATACTGGAAATAATGTAGGTAGGTCAGGGTCATGCTATATGAAACAGTTTTTTATTCCACTAAAGAGAAATGGCAAGGTTTATATCTAAAGTCAGAGACAGTGTTTTTGGGAATATGATGATAATCACTTAAAGTCTAATACAGTATGGATCAATCATATTTGAAAATTTTGTATATTTTGGTTACTTTGTTTTTAAGTTGAATGGAGAAACAAGTGCAACTTTCTGCAAAGTGTTGATATTTGGGGGAACATTAGAGGGTACACGAGGCCCTAGAGGGCACAAGGTCTTGTTCAGCGACAGACCTGGGAAAATATTCTTTGACTATTTTTCTGCAGTCCTGTGCAGAGAAAGTTTTTTTCAATATACATGGCTGGATGCCAGTCTACTCTTCAGGGCAAAGTGAGGCTTCTTGAAAAGGACTGTGTTTTATGGCTTTGAGACCCATGTTATGTATACCTACTTGAGGAATGTTACTAAATAATAATGATGAATTTCCTCGGGTAAGAAAGGGAAAAGGAGGAATATTTATATGTGTGTGGCACAGGGGAGCCAACACACTGGATACTGGTGCAAAAACAGACTACAAAGAAATTTGCGCTAGGTCATGGTTGTAACTAAAGAACTTCATTTCATGGGGTCAAGGAAAATAGTATAGATGGCTTTTTAAGTTTATTATAAAGTATTTAATGCATTAAAAGATATAAAGAATAACGCGGTGATCACCCTTGGAGCCACAACCTATTTCAGAAATGAGATGTTACTAGGCAGTTAAAATTGATAAGTAACCCTCCTGAAAGCATTCTCCTCCGTGGCCCCAGAGAAGCCAACATCCTAGAGTTGGTGATGGCTGTTCCCATGAAGTTTATGTTAATGTGTGTATCTATATAATACGTGTTGTATACATGTACACATGCATATACATATACATGTATACATATATGCATACATGTGAGCCTTCTTAATTGTTAAGAATATTAAGAATTGCATATTCTTAAATAATATTCATTGCAAAATTTTAAGCTACATATAAAATTTCCTTAATATTCTTCTGCAACCTGTTTTAAAAATTTTTTTCTCAATACTTTTAGTAAGAATCCTACATATTCATCCATCTTTGTTTAATTCATTGTCTTTTCTACATATGTTATTGTGTAAATATAAATAATTCTTCTATCCATTCTTCTTATCTAGATACATTTAGATTGTTAATTTTTGGTATTGCTAACAATATTTCTATGAGCATATGTGAGTATTTTTAAATTTTTTCAAATATATACCTAAGAATGGAATTGCTGAATCTCAGGAGATTATATATGTATATATTAGACTATGCCAAGTAATTTTCTAAAATATCTGTAGCATTTACATTTACCATCATTACTGATTTAGTCTTATTTGCCCATATTGTGGATTTCTTACAGATATGTTATTATCTCTCAAGATGTTTGCTTTCTATATTTTGCTTTGCTTTTCTGGTTCTTCTTTATGTTTTTAAAGGGGTTTAGGGATATTTTATAACCAAATTACCACCATAATCCTTACTAGAATCCACCATTTGTTTAACCCAAACTTCTTTTCAAGTTCATCAAAAATTTGGTTTCTTGAAAAGCAAATTTTTTTTAAGTATTGTGGTTATATTATTACATATATCAAAAAGCATAATATGATAAATATCTTATAATTGTTGAAAATACATATAGAGAAGATGTGTTTCTATCATCAAATCTAGTTTTAATTTTTAGCTAGTGCAGCCTAGTTTCATAATTCGTGTATTCTTTTTTAAATTTTTTTATCCTTACCCAAGAACATCATTTTCACTGTTTTTAGAGAGAGTGGAGGGAAGAGAGAAAGAGAGGGGGAGACAGAGAGAGAGAGAGAAACATCAATGTGAGAAAGAAACATCAATTGGCTGTTTTCTCAGTGAGCCCCAACAGGGATTGGACCCACAACTTTTCCATCTATGGGATGAATGCTCCAACTAACTGAGCCACACTGGCCAGTGCATAGCTCATATATTCTTCCATAAATATGAGAAATCCACACAGAACATTTTTTCTATGCGATTAATATTTCAATTGGAAAAACAAAATATAAAAATAAGTAAACAGTTAAAATTTGAAGGTTTGGAAATCTCCAGTAACTAGGTAATTTACCTGTAGAAACTACAGTTTACACATATATTGAAGTAATCATTATTTTAAAAGGTGTTTTTAACTACTTATAGCTGGTACATACATAATAGAAAATCAAATATTCATTAAATGCATGACTAACTTTTATCATGTTTTATTTGTACTATGATAAATGCAGTCATTATGATTATTTTGTAAATGGGAAGTGACAGACCTGATACTTCAGAAACAATTTTTCTTTCTGATATACTGTCATTATGCTATTGAAGGGAACCAAAATTTTACCACCTTAAAGCTACCTTTTAGGATATTGATTTTATGCTGTTTATGAAGAAATGAATGACTTAGAAAGAACCTTTGACTCTTCCCCTTGTTTGCCCAACAGATTGAGATAGAAAAACATGCTCAGGGAAAAAAAATAGGATGTTCACCTCAGCCTAATTTCAATTAAGAATGGTAAACAAAAGGGCTTTAGGCAGGGGCCTGTGAGCTAGATGTGTGCCACCGTTTCTGAGCTGTCTAGCATGACTTTACTCATCGTGTGTGTTACACTCTTCCTAAACTACCTGCAAACAGCTCATTCTCACTACTGAAATCTAACACTTTGTTTCCCCCTTTTTGCCTTTGTGGAAAATGTTATATGTATAAGAGGTCCTCTACCCTCTGGCCACAGACCTATAGGAGTCCATGGCCTGTTAGGAATGGGGACCCACAGCAGGAAGTGAGTGGTAGATGAGTGAGGGAGTGAAGCTTGAGCTCTGCCTCCTGTCCACCCCACCTTGGTGCATGGAGAAGTTGATTTCCATGAAACTGGTCCCTGGTGCCCAAAAGGTGTGGGACTGCAGATGTATACCCACTGTTACCTCACTGTCTTTGGATTTTTATGCCTATGTAACTTCCCCATGCACATATATTACAAATTGATTTTCTTCTGTTAACCTGTATGTGTTAATGTGATTATTAGGCCAGCTAGAAAAACCTGGAAGGAAGAAGGAAAAGCATTATTCTTTTAGCTCTCACACCCTAATCTTGCCAGATGGAGGATGATACTTTTCATATGATCTCACAGTCAGAGTGTGTATATGTGGATAAGAGAATCAAATGCAATAACATAGATTTTCAGTCAATAAAACTTTATTCCATAAAAGGAATTATATTAATTCAATCAAGCACAAATAATAAATAAGTCTATATTTGAAAAATCTCATTTTAAAAGTAGCAGTAAAGAATTTTTTAAAAAAGGAACATTTTCTTTAATCGATTTGTAATTGTTGTCAGTGGAAATGAGGCTTCCTGGGGCATCACAAGGAGACCATTCCAAGGACCCACACAAGAGACATTTTGGTTTAGCGAGGTTTATTCAGGTGGAAATCTGCCCCTAGGTTTCCAATGTCCCATCCTCCTTCATCTTGTCATGGAAAAAGTCCAAGCATGTCCTCAACAAGGCCAAAACAAAAGCAGTGTCCAGAGTTTCTGCTTCATATTAAAGCTTAGTTCTTTGGGCCCCGGACCTGCCAGACCTGCAAGGTGGTGTGATCCCAGGCAAGAAACAGGCACAAATGCATGGGGCAACTGCATGGCGTCAAGCAAGAGAGAGTGCATGAATGTGCAGGGTGAGTGTAGTTTCCTGGGTGAGAAAGTATGAGAGAGCTTCTTTACTCCACTGAAATTATATAAATTTGGGTTTGGGATGGACCAGGCTTTATAAAAATAACCAATCAACTTCCCAAGATTTTATGGCATTTTTGATCAGTCCAGCCCCTAGTTAGACTGGCAGGCCTCTCTGAACAAGCACTTTCCCCTCTGTCCTCACTCCCCACCCAACAATCTGTACTGGAAGGCAGACAGTGCTCCTGGGGAAATTACCTGTGCCTCTAGGATTAAATCTCCTTGGTGACAGTCCCCTAGAGTGTGTGGATGAGTCTAAATGCTCTAGCTTCCTGGCCAAGCAAGCAGGTCTATGCTTACCAGTTTACTAAGCTTAATTTCTAATTCCCTTTGCTCCCCTGTCTATATCTAGCTAACTACCCATATAACTTTTATTAATTACTATTCCTTATTCATTTATTTATCTAATATAAATTAATGCTTGAGTAGTTTTTTCTCTACTTTAATAAATTTTTTTGTTTGTTTTTAGGATTTCTCACATTGTACAAATGTTCTGCTAAAATGATTTTCTTTTCTTCTCTTGGAGATTAAAAGTACACTAATCTATTAAAAACTTTAAGTATTTCCCTAATAAAAAACTTGTTTATTCTTATTTAATCCATAATTTCTTAAATTTGACCACAGGCTTATTTATTCATGTAACAGCTTTTAAAGATTTGCTTTACTTGTGCCCCATGGAACATAAGTTTGAAAACTGCTCAGTTCATAAACCCTTCTGTAAGAGTCATGCTTCAATTCAGACGCATCTGAGTTTCAGGAATATTTGGCACCAAAAGATTTTGTAGAATGTTTTCACAATAAGCAAGTAATATATGCCTGCTATAATTAATAGAACTTTATTTTTTTATCTGATCTCCTGTTTTTTATATAAAAGAAGAAAATATAATAAGATCCCATAATTTTGCAACAAGATAATATGTAAGATTAACATGAAAACCTGTAGTTATCATTTTACTAATATGAAGGAAGTATTTTTTTTATTTCTAAGGCATAAAATTTGTACTGTCTATTTTGAAATACCTTGAGGCATGGCAGTATATTTATAGAATGACAGGATGGAAAAAATCTCATATTACATTTGGCTATAACGTCCAGGGGTTAGTTCCAACTGATTATCCATCTAGGTTCAATTGCATGAGGGAAGACATAGGCTTCAAGGGCTAGAGCCTTGAACTGTTGAAAAATAATCATCACTATGAGACTGAAAATAAAGTGGTAGTATGTGTTAGAGGTGAGGACTGCACTGTAGGGAATTGATTCATTTATTCATTTAGTTATCTAATATTCACAGTTCCTGATCTCATGCTTCTCATCATCTCCCACACAAGTAAATAGATAACCACAATGTAAAATGATGTAGTCATATTTCATGGAAATATTAGAACAATATCTAACATGGATGAGAGTGGAGAAGTTGAAACTCGTGTTTATGGTGAATGGAGTACCCGCTGGGGGTTTTTGTTTCTTCTTCACCATCTCCTCCAGACCCTGTTCTGCTCTCAGGAGAGTCACCTTAGCAGGCTGTTTCTAGATCTAGAGGCTGTGGACAGTGGTTGGCACTAAGAGAGGGAAGCCAGAAGGCAGGTTATTTTTGAGACTCCAGTTCCTACCAGACAAGTTCTGCTGGGATTCCAAGCTGACTCTAGTAATGCCATTTTCTCCCTTTGTCTCTTTAGTTTAAGCTTATTTTCCTGCTTTCCCTACTCTCACAGTAGACCCACTCTGTCTGATTGAATTCTTAAACTCTTCCTTCATATGCAAAGTCAATTTCCTGTGTTAATTTCCTGTGTTTTAAATACTCAGAGGGGTTTGTATCTGTTTTTCTCTTTGGATCTTAACTGATATAGAAGGCTTCCTAAAGCAGGTAAAATATGAACTAAGCATTTTAAGGTGATTAGGCAAGCAAATAGGAGAAACAGAGCATTTGTTCCAATTTAATGACAGAAGTCTATACCGGAGCATGTCAACTCAGTTTTTTTTAATTAGTTAGTGTTTAGTATATTGCCGTGACCTCATTATTTTCTCCAAATTTTACTCTGGACAGTCCAAATAGCATATTCTAAAGGCAAATTTTATTTAAAATGTTAACAATAGAAATTTATTTTTAATTCCTTGTTATTTCTTTAAGAAAGATGGTAAATGTAATTTTTTGGTATTGAGTTTGAAGCAAATTTACTCTATCTTAATTGTACATTTCTGTAGTTAAAAAAAGGAACTGGTTGGTATATTCTCTTGTCAGTTAATCTCATTAAAAATGATCTCAATTAATTAAAAACATTCCAAAGCTGTTCAACTTCAAAAGGAAGGAGTTTTATCCAATGACTTAACCTCTTTCCTTTCAGAAAGCTCTTCGAACTCCTATGAATATTTGTTCACTTTTCCTCACTTGTGTTCAACTTACTAAGATATAAAATGTGGAGACAACTGTAGAACCAAAAAAGTAATCTTGTTATACACACTCCCTAGGATAATAAAAAACTCTATCTACCTAATAATAGAGATAATGTAAGTGTTTCAAGCAGAAGGATCTGAATTTCCAAAAATAAAGATATTTCAGTACATTTCAAATAACAGCGTCTCTCCAACAAAAAACATATACATCTAACTTAACAAGCACCCAGTTATGGCTCTTTGGAACAAATAACTCTTGGAAATACTCTGTGAAGGTCAGTACTACTCTATCAGTAAATTTTCCCTTTACATCAGCACTCATGGAAAGGCAGCTTTGCTCTCAGAAGAAACCGTGAACTCTGAATCCAAAAGAAATTTTGTTTAGAATCGTAGCTCTTTTACTTACTCAATATGTGATATGAGGCAAGTTTCTTAATCTCTAAAACTCTTTCCTTATTAGTGAAATGAGAATAATAATGCCTAGCTTTCGAAGTTTTGGGGGAATTACATAATGAAATATGGCACATAGTTGGCAATCAATGAATGTGACTTTTCTTCCTTCTCCTATTGTTGCCAGTAGAAGTGGGCTATATCATGGCATCCTGAGAAAAGTATTTCAAGGATCCGCACATGGGAAATTGTGGAGTAGCAAGATTTATTTGAGTGGAAGGCTGCCCCTGTGTCCCATTTCTGTGTGACCCACCAATAAAAAAGTCCAACCATGTCCTCAGTAAGGACAAAGCAGAGACCAGTGTCCAAACATCTTGTGTCATATTAAAGCTTAGTCCAGTCTATCTTTTCTCACCATCCAGCTAGCTTAGCTTGTATTCTTGGCTGCAATCCATTGCTATGCTGGAGTGCCCAGATTCTTGCCTGGAGCCTGTGTTTAGAGTCTGCACAGCCATCAGCCATGCAGCTGCTAGGGCCGCATGGTTATGGAGAAAGAACACGTAAGTGCACGGGGCAAGTGTGGGTCACAGATAGAGAAATCTCTGTTCCCTGGGATTTATTATTTTGGGCTCAGGGAAGACCAGAAACTTTATCAAAATAACCAATCAACTTTCCTAGCTTTTGTGGGCAGCTGATGGGCCCACCCCTTAGCTAATTGATCCCCTCTCCCAGGTTAGCACCTCCCCTTGTGCCATTTTGACTTCTGTTGTACATGTGCTTACCTTCCTCTGCTCCCTGTAACAATCTGGTACTAGAAGTGGGAAGGAAGGTGTGTTAATCCTTAGTGGTATAACGTTGTGATGCTCTGGATTGTGTGAAGCTTCCTGGCGAAGCAAACGGGCTAATGCTCCCCAGTCCATTAGGCTCAACAATGTCCAACTCCCTTTGCTTCCTTCCTTATTAATAATTACCTATCTATGGTAACACTATCATAAGTACAAGTAAAGTTTGTCAGCATGTGATAAATGTTAGCAAGGCTAAATATGTTTCCTAGGTAGAGTGAAACTTAATGAAGAATTAAAAACAGTAGTGGGATGTGTATAACTATGTCAGATGAGAGTCATCTTTCCATTGATTGATTTTTTAATTGATGCATTTATGTATTTATTAATATTTATGCCCACATTATTTGGTCCTAATGTGGTAGGCAGTTAGACAGACATGAGCAGAGCAAGGACAATGGACTAGGTACAGAATGTCACAAGGGCAAAAAACCTCAGATGTCTAACAATAGGCAAAACTGGGAAAACAAAGATCACGCCCCCAGGGTGACCTTTCCTCGCCTAGCGTATCACTGTTTATGCCATTTAGACACCCTGACCTTTCAAATCGCTGGTCATGCTGTTCAAACCCTCGCCTGACCTTTCCTCCCCTGGCATGTCACTAGTCATGTGGCAAACTCTCTTGAAGGAGGAACAGGACGTGGAGAGTGACCTCATGCAACGCCCACACAGACCCTTGCACAAACAGTCCCTGAAGCATTAACTCCTGGTGATGACATCTAGGCTTCAGTTGTGTTTCAGCTCCAAGCCCAGAAAAGTGGCAAAACCAGACAAACAATCCATGGCTGACATCAGAACCAACTGCATTGACTAATGTCTCCTTGCCCTGGTACTGACCAATGAGTGGAATCCATGACCCTCGGAACACTGATGAATATTCTATTGAGATCTTCCCCTGGGACTTCCACTAAGATTTCTACCCTTAAAACTCCTTCGTTGGAGGACCCAGTGCCAGTATGCCCCTGATGCTCTCATCCTCTTTCTCCTCTCTCCAGGCACACTACCTTTACCTTTCTCTTTCTAAAGCTCCAAGGGCCTCTTCTTTCATCTCTGTAGCTTGTTTCCTGAGCCCATTTCTTCTATGACTCACTTCTTCTATTGTTCTGACTTTCTAAATAAACTTTCTCTTCTAGTTTGAGTCTCGGCTCTGAATTCTCTCTTAGCCAGAACTCAAGTACTGAGGGTGCTGAACTGAGGTCCAGTCTGACTCCACCAGTCCAACACCTGGTGCTGTTTCATTGTTAACACTAGGATTTAAAAATGAACAAGACATAGGCCTCATGGAATATGTAATCTAGAGGAAGAAAGGAAATTAAACATCCATACAGACAGATGTACTGTGACAGGAAAATAAACTAAATGATGTGAAAAATATTTGAAGGGCAACTGAGTTTTGAGAGTGCAAAGTAGGCTTTCTGGAGTTGTTACCTGGGCAGAATTAACCACACAGAGATAAAAGAGAAGGAAATTCTATGAAAGGAAGCAAAATGTGCATTGTTCCCCAAAGATGGGACAATGAGACGCAACATTAAATTCATGTGAGGTTGGGGAAACAACTGCTAACTCTCTTGACAGTTCTTGGAATAACCTTTTCTGAATCTTTCCAAATATGCTATTTTAAATTGTTTTTCCTGGACATATTCTAATTGCTCTGATTCCTCTGAAAACGAGAAGATAAAAAGAATATCCAATAATCTAATAAGAAGGCCAATACTAATTAAAATACCACATTTATTAGGCATTACAGTGAGAATTCTCCTCATTGAAAAACATATTGTTGGCAGATTCTTAATTTATATTCAATTGTATCCTCATTTGTTCTTTTGTGTGTACTTACATTTTGCAAACTGGTAGATGAGAAGCCTGATTTAATTCAAAGCTGTGGCTTATTGGCCTGTACAGCTTAAACAAATGGAAATAACATTGAAAACCTAGAAAATCCTTGTAAAGTATGAAGTTATAATTTTTTTGAGTAGTCAAAAGCTCTGGAAATGCTGGACCCATATTCTAGCCTGGCCATACTGGTGGATTTGAGGGACCTTGACCTCTTCAAGCTAGACATGAGTGAGGTTGCCATGATCACCAGCCATTAGGGACTGTATTCCCCAGAACTTATGCCCTGAAGGCTTCACTATAAAAATTTGCCTGGCTACAGGAGGCATTTTATTTTGTGAACCTGGCCTGCACTGATCTAGGTTTACCGGAATTTTTTATCCTGTTTTAGTCTTCAAATTCCTACCTTGTGTTTATCTCTGATGCCTTTATCCTGTCTCTGTCAGGCTTTTTGCAGTAAAATAAGTTATATTGGCTTTTAAAATTTAAACATTAACTCAACCGATAAGGTAAATAATAAATAGCTTTTATGTTTTAAATGTTTTTGTTTTAATGGGTATTTGCCTGTGTTAAAAATGCAAAATGGGACTGAGATTACATATCAGTGAGTGTATGGGTACAAATGGACTTTTTACACAGTGTGAACCATTTCAGAAGTATCGTGTTGCATGAATCATAATTTCTTCCAAGATAATATTACTGTTTGTCAAACAAAAGGAAAAGCAAAGGTTTGGTTTGGATAGGCAATATCAACTAAAAAAATCTATATATTTAAAGTTAGAAATGGTCCCAATTGACATTCAGCTGGTTGATGAAATCCTTGAATGCATGATTCTCTTAACTGTATACTTAAGCACCAAATCTGATATTTACTAACATGAGAATTTTTAGACTTATAAAGCAGATTCAACCCCAATGAAACATCAAATGAAATGAAATTTTAAAGCATACAAGGTAAAAAAATACAAATGTAATTTGATCACCTAAAATATCAGCTGCATCTTAAAAGGGACTGTGTGATTGCATTGTTTCATTTAACCTTAACAACTACAGTCAGTTGGGTGTATATTACAATTGCCTTTTAGCAAGTAAGAACACTGAGGCTCTCTTAAGGTAAGCCATCTGTCAAAAATCAAATAGATGATAAGCAGGTCTCACATTAAAACCCAGGTTTCTGAATTTAAGTTAATTTATTTATACAAGTAATATTTATTGAGCATATGCTTTATGCAGGCTTTCCAAGTTCCGGGGCTAATATAATGAATAAAGCAGTTGCTGCCCAGAAAGAACTCACAGATGCACAAATAAGTAAAATAATACCGGTATTTACAGTCCACGATAGAATACTCATGAGGGCACCTAAGGTTGCCTGGGGGTGGTGAGGCCTGGTCAGGGAGCCTGAGTCCAAGAAGGTGGTGGCACCGACAGGAAGACTCAGGGGGAAAAAGAATCAGATGAAGCTTTAAAGGGCAAGTAGAAAGAATTGATTTGGATAAAATGAGAGTAAGAAAGAATACACAGAGGGCCGAAGGGGCAAAGAGAGAGAGAATGTGGTGGGCAGAAGCAGAAAATTACAAGCAGTTCCCAGAAAGTGCAGCACGCTGGGAGGGGAAGGCAGGAAGGCTGCAGAGAACTGACGATGAAATTTCGTGGTCTGGCAGTACTTACATTACCATGTTCATTTTGTAATGAGTCATAAATACATTCCTGATATGCATCCACTTCTGTGTGTGTGTTAACTTTTGAAGATACAGAAAATCAGGATCTCTCGCCTTAAAAAAAGATGAAATATTGCTAAGGTAGTAACAAAGAGGGACATTTCTTTGTTCAAACATATAAAGCGTATTTGTTCTGATTTATCATCCAGACAGGGAAAGGATTTGGAAAAAAAAGATGAAAAGTATAGATAAGAGTGATTATTTTTGGATTTCTCACTTCTATAGTAATTGCATTGCATTTTTTTGATGCATTTGACTCAAGATTATCCAATGTTAGGGAACTAATTGGGAAAAAAAGAAGAAGGCACCCAACTGACTAGCTACTTTTAGTATTGTATTTATACAAAAGACATAAACGCCATTTAAAATAATCGTTAGAGCTAAGGATGGAGAAAGGTCAGAAGATTAATACACTCGCAGAAGGAAAAGCCAAAGCTTGAAATGGGCCAGATCCTTGAGTGGGCCAGATCTGTGTGAGAATACTGTATCCTCCAAGGAAAAATTTTATTGCAACATATATCTTATTAAAATCCTAATTGTTTTCAGTCTCCAGCAGAGGAGTAATGGCATGACAATGTTATTATATTTCTTTAAGAAGTTTTTTCTAGATTTCTCTTGGAGAGCTAGCTGTCTTTAACATTT
Organism: Carollia perspicillata; assembly: GCA_004027735.1. NCBI lineage: Eukaryota > Metazoa > Chordata > Mammalia > Chiroptera > Phyllostomidae > Carollia > Carollia perspicillata. The sequence continues at coordinate 4,655 of PVKM010020430.1, read as the reverse complement.
GGTTTACTTTTATAGTGGCAATATTTTTTCCATTGTTTTCCATGCTGAGGCAGCAATTGATTAGTATAGAATCCTTGGGCCAAGTTCTGCCCCAGGATATGTTGTGACCCCCACTAACTTCAAATAGAGTTTCATGCACATATCCTTGAGTGGAATTTGGCTTTCTTCCACGTTAGTCAACAAGAGTCATTGAAGTCAATGGGAGCCATACATGGGTAACTGACAGCTGAATTTGGCCCTTAGGAATTGAAAATCATCTCAGCATTTTCTTTGGAAAAACAATATCAAAGGCTAAGATTTATAATAAATCATAATTCCTGGAATTGAGTATTTTATCAACCAGTTGAAATATTATAGTATGTATCTATTAAAGCACTGTAATGACAAAAAGTAAGAAAGGATTGTGATTTATTTGTTCTATAATCCTTTGCTCATATAATAATAATTGAAAACAGAAAATAAGGAGACACTTATTTTCAGGTGATTTCACAAAAAGCACATTGATTGTTGTAAGAGGAAATGTTACTTCTTAATACCATTCTAGAGAAGTTATATCTATAATACCTTTATATGTAAATACAGCTATCTATTGGGCTCCTAAAAGTTTGTGATTGAAAAAGGAGTAATTAATTATATTATAGTCAATTTTATAAGTTGGTTTAGAAATGAGTTGAAGATAAACTGAAGTCCCTCCTCACTCCCCCATCTTTTATATTTATTTAGGAACACTCTATAAAGAATACTGCGAGGAATTGACTCAGTCTTGATTGAGGCTTATTTCATCAATACACCATCTCCTGTAGACGAGGGCAACATCTTTTTGAATGCAGCAGTTAGTCTCCTAGCCCCGATTTACAAGAATGTTTTCCCACATTCTCATTAAAATATTTTAAAACGTATTTCAAGAAATGTAAAAGAACATATGATATCCTCATATAACCCCCATCTTCTTCTACACTGTTTTATATTTCCTCACTCTGGTGCTCTTCCTTCCTTTCCTCTCTCTTCCCTTCCTCTTTCTTTCTTAATTTTTTATCTTTCTTCCCTTATATCCTGTCTTTTTTCCATTAATCCTCTAATGAACCAATTGAAAATAAGTTGCTGTGATATTGAGATATCACCCCTAAATATTTCAGCACCATTTCCTAAGGAAAAAAAGACATTATCTTAAATAACCACATTACTATTGCTACATTTACAAGAAGTTAACATTAATTCTCTAATAACATCAATAACTAGTCAATATTCAAATTTTCCCAACTGCTCCCAAAATGACTAATGCCTATTTTTGGAATCAGGATTCAATAAATGTTCACGTATCACTTTTGGTTGTTATGTCTCTTTAACAGAGTTGTCTTCTCTACTTTTTTTCCTATTATATTGACTTCTTGAAGAGATCAGGTCAGTTTCATAAAACATGCCTCTCTGAATTTGACTCAATATGTTCTTGTGGTATAATTAACTTATTCTCCTGTATACCCTATATTTTCTATAAACCGGATGCTGGATTTCACAGCTTGATTAAATTTATGTTAAATGTTTGTGGCAAGAATTGTTCAAAGGTTATTTATATAACATCACATTGGGAAGTAGTACATTGTGTTAGCTGTATCATCCCTCAGCAGTGATGCAAAGTTTGATCACTTGGTTATAGCAATGACACCAGAAACTCTCGATGAGAAAAATTATATATAGTCTATGTATTTTTCAATTGGCAAATAATCTGTTCAGTGGTACATGGGAATAGTGAGACTATCCTGTCCTTCAACAGGCGTTCAAATAATGCTTTCAGTATCCTTTGGTGATCTTACCAGTAACATTTATTTCTTTGGGTTTTTAATGATGAGAAGCCCTTTTTAAAGGAGAAAATGATGTTCAATTTATTGAAATAAAGAACAAAATTTAAAGTAGCTTTCAAAGATAAAGATGCAACAGTTCTTAAATCAATTCATATCCTATTTATTCAAGAAATATATTTACTGTGTGTAACTGTGCTATATGTTAGGTCTAAGTAGCACTAGTATGTCAGCACTATAAGAAATATAAGCTATACAGACAGAAAGGGTTGATGTTAAGCATTATGACTATAAATTTGAAGCCTCAGTCAAGGTGAGTCTTTCTTGCCATTGATAAAATGATATTGCTTTATTTGTGTGATGTATGAAGGCAAAATGAAGGTACTTTAAGTAAAGACAGGCTGCAGTGGATACAATGTTAGGGGAAATGCCACTGATTTTTTTTAAATCGTCCTGAAATAACTGGATAAATTATTATATAAGGAATTAATTTAGAGTAACATTCACATAAATGTTCATTGTGCCAGATTGTTTCTTATTCTATCCAAAAATCTTCAAAATTGGTAGTGCAGTATTCTCAATAGCCATATGGACTCTAAATACATAGAGCCAGCCAACTTTGACCAAGAGATGGGAACCACATTAATTCAGTGGGAAATAATGTACTTCTACTCTTGTCCTTAGATTTAGTTTCAAATAACTATTTCAGCTTTAACAAGTTATTTATACATTTTGAATCTCTATGGTTTTCTTGAAAGTAAAAAAAGAGCAATTTAAGCTTGACATAGAATAGATCTGCCAGTTCTAATATCATAATTTCTCCTCCAGGTATTCACTAAAGTCATTACTATAACTTTAACATATATTTTATGTTCTAAAAATAATAGCTATTCTACTTGAAAAAAAATAGCATTTATTCATGATGTCAGTAATTTGAATTGTTGCAGAATGGATTAACCAAAGATAAAGGCTATTTAACATGAAATCTTTGCAACAGTGTTAAAATAGGATATATCTTGTGGCACTATTAATACAGCCTATTGTCTCTGTTGGTAATTGTCAGAGAGTAAATGGGAAGCATTTAAAGTGCAATTGATATAAATACTGAACTCAATCAGATTCATTTTCTAGTATTACTCTGCAATTAAAGTCTGTATGATAGACAAGTCAAATAACTTTTCTGATTCTCAGAAAAAATTCTTTCGTTATAACTCTAATGAATGTCAGATGTATAATTATAAAATATAAATGAATTAGTGGTTTAATCTGTGGGCTATAGTAGTGAAAATAATCTGTAACATATAGCAATAACAGTTTTTTCTACTTAATATCACAGTGTCAGAGTTCAAGCTCTGCCTGCTATTGCTCTTTTCAGTGGTAAACCAACATGACATTGATAACATTCCTATAGAATGGATTGATAGGGTGAGGACAATGTATTATTTGTATCTGCCCATCCTCACTCTTCTAGAGTTAGTAATGTCCTCACTCTGGGGAGCTGACTTTACTCCACACCATATGTTTCTGGTAGACCAGTCTATCAGAGAAATCCATTTCAATGCGATCCTTAAGCCATAGGGATGAGCCCATGATTCAAGTTAGACCAAACGATTTTCTCTCCTGAGGGACAGAGGATATAGTAAATATTTTAGGCTTTGAGGGCCATATGGTCTCTGCCATAGCTACACAACTCTGCCCTTGCAGTGCAAAAGCAGCCATAAACAATACTTAAATTGATGGGTGTGTCTATATTCCAATAAAACTTTATTTACAAAAATAGGCAAAGGTCTTTGGAATTGGCTCATAGATGGTAGGTTGCTGTTCCAGAGAGACAATCCATGAACTCCTTCTGAGTTTGACATTTTCCTGGATAATCAAGATCAACTTTGTAATTTTAACCATATATATATATACACACACACATGCATATATATGTACACACCTATATATAATATATACTATTAACAGTATATATATATGTCATGTGATATATCTATGTATATATATCAGCTTTATTGAGGTATAATTAACATGTAAAATTGTATGATATTCAAAGTGTATACCTTGGTAATATACATACACATTGTGGAAGGATTCACCCATTTATGTGATTAACATACCCATCACACTACATTATTTATCTTTTTATTTTTAGATGAAAGCATTTACATTTTATTCTCTTAGCAAATTTCAATAATACAACACAGTGTAATCAACTATAATTACCATATTTTGCATTAGATACTCAGATTTTATGCATCTAATAGGTGTAGTTTTCATCCTTTTACCAACCTATTCCTGTTTCCCTCAACCCACAGCTCCTGGAAACCATGTTTCTACTTTTTGTTTCTATCATTTTGACATTTTTAAATATCTTTTACTGATTATGCTATTACAGTTGTCCCATTTTCCCCCCTTCATTCCCCTCCACCCTGCACACCCTCTCCCACCCACATTCCCTCTCCTTAGTTCATGTCCATGTATCAGAAGTTCTTTAGCTTCTACATTTCCCATACTATTCTTTTTTTAAAAGGATATTCTTTTGTTTTGTTTTTAAGATTTTATTTATTTATCTTTAGAGGGGGAAGGGAAGGAGAGAGGGAGAGAAATATCAATGTATGGTTGCCTCTCATGCGTCCCCCACTGGGAACTGGCCTGCAACCCAGGCATGTGCCCTGACTGGGAATTGAACCGCAATCCTTTGGTTCGCAGGCCCGCGCTCAATTCACTGAGCTACACCAGCCAGGGCATTCCCATACTATTCTTATCCTTTCCCTGTCTATTTTCTGCCTACCGTCTGTGTTACTTATTCTCTATACCTTTTCCCCTCTCTCCTCTTCCCACTCCCCTGTTGCTAAC
>PVKM010020429.1:0-23385 GCA_004027735.1 Carollia perspicillata | reverse complement strand
GTTTGATCCCAGGTCGGGGAGCATATGGCAAGCAACAGATCAATGTTTCTCTCTAACATCAATATTTTTCTCTCTCTCGTTCTCTCTCTCTTCCTCTCCATCTAAAATCAATAAATGTATCCTTGGATGAGCATAGAACAAACAAAAACCTTAAATAAAAAGAGAAACAGAAAGGAGCCTATGCTTACGTACATTGTAGGGGCACCGAGGAGTGCCAAACACAGAGAAAATCTTAAAATGATTCAGGGAGAAAAGAGAGGAACAACAATGAGACCGATGGCAATTGTGTATGCTATGTTGAGTTGCCATAGTTTTCAATCCTAATCTGTTTAGCAAGCAAAACTGTATTTCAAGAATGAAAACAAATACATTTTAATAAACACAAACAGAGTTTACCACTATATGGCTCTAAGTAAAAGAACTTCTAAAAGCTCTACTTAGCTGTAATTAAAATAACTACAGAAGAGATATCTAAGTACAATAAGAGATATGAGCAAAGACAGTATAAAATACTAACAATGTCTGTTTTGTGGGGCAAAATAAAAAGACAGAGCTAAAATGCTGAATGACAATTGCTTATGTTTGTAGGAGGGTGATAAGAGTTAACAGATTCTGTGGTTTCTGCTGTCTGGTTGGAGAGTTAAGATAATAATTAATGTGTGGCTTTGATATACCAAAATTCCAAGGGCAAATATAAAGTAATTCAGTTAAAGCAGTAGAGAAAAATTAAAATGAAAACCAAGGTAAGATAAGAAAAAGAGAAGCATAGACAAAACAGGACAACTAGAAAGCACAGAATAACATAATAGAAATGAATCAAAATACACAATATGGTAATATGAATGGACTAATTTTATCAGCAACAAAACAGATTGTCAGATGAGATAAAAATAAGATGTAGTTCTATTCTGTTTTCAAGAGGCAAACCTAAAACACATGAACTTTCACAAATGTGCACTGGGAGGCATGTGCAAAATGTTCCTGAAAGCACTGTTTCTTCTAGAGACAAACAAACAAGAAAACTGAATACAACCAGAATCACATGTTCTTTAACAGGAAAATGTTAAATACATTGTGACATATCAATTAATTGGTACAATGCAATCAATGAAAATAAATAAATGACAATCACAGGTCAATGTGAATGAATAACAAAAAATATGTTCGATATATGACATGTTTACCAATTCCGAACATCTGAAATACAGAACATACTTAATACATATGTAATTAAGCCTACTGAAACTAAGGAAGTCATATCTAGAGAATTCAGTGTAGCAACTTCTCTCTGTCTGGATTGTGATGGAGGCAACTTCCTGGGCCAGTTTCATGGACCTTGTGTTCAGAAATACCCTACGCTTGGTTTAATGCTGTCATCTGCTGTCATCATCTTGAAATTCTTGATGATTTTGAACAGGGACCTTGTGTTTTCACTTGGAATGGGCCCCTCAAATTCTGTAGGCAGTCCTGGGGGTTACAGGTGTGCAGGGACACAGAGGGGCACTTGGATTGTGCTGGTGATGTTTTCTTAACCTGAGTGATGAGTACTTGACATTTGTTTCATATATTTTATGTATAGTGTTATACATATTTATATGTATGAATCATTTCATTTCACAAATTAACTTTAAAATGTTACCGCCAGAACCATTATTTATAATAATACTCATAAGAAATATCTAGACACAAGAGTCACATAATCACTGCCTAGGTGGAATTGAATATACTATTTATATGGTTGTGATGTGAAAATTGGTCTGAGTTGTTGAGTAGTTGTACTTAAGCATATGCTTTCAACTCTATAAAACCTGGGTAAGTAATACCAATTTGAGGGAAAAGAAGAGCTCTTTGCATTTCTTTACACAGTTGGACATCCAGCTGCTCTTGTTTTCATATTGCAAGAGCATTTCCTTTGCAAACTTGTTAGCTCCTGCATTATTTGGAGCTCTGTTTCTTAAAAGCAGGCAGCATTTAAAAACTACAGGGCAGAACCTATCTGATTCTATGGCTGTCACCAGCAGCTGTTGCACCCAGCGTCCTCTGAGGAAGCGAGCTGCCCTCTAGCCACCGTGGATACTGTGCGAACACAGCACATCTGCTCTCGACAGTGGCTCACTGCACTTGTGCGCCTGTGGAGGCCAATGTGCCATTCATGTGTAGTTTGGCAGCTTCGAAATTCACACACACAGACAGCTGGTGAAATAGTTTGCTAAGTGATGCACCCCCTTTTCATTCAGCCACCTGGATGATTCTGAGAGGCACTATGTGACCATCACCCTTTAATACATTGCTTGGTAGCCAGCATTGGCCAAAATTTCTTGGGAGTTTTCAAAGGCAATATAACATGTTCAGTTTTCCTATAGATCTCCCAAAGAACTCTTGGTTGTTTCAGCTTAACTGTATCCTTTGAGTGCCTCTGTACTCTGACCTTCAGTCCTGTTCTGTTATCCTGTCATAATGCTTCTGCTCTCTCAAGTGCAGTGAGGCACAGGGACTCTGATACTGAGCATTCGTTCCTTTAGTCACCCAATAAACATCTTAAATCTTAGCTCTCACTTACAGATCTCCAGTTCTTGATTCACTTTTCCTCTTTCTTCCTCTTTGTTTTTTTTTTTTTACTTTTCTAGTGACTCTGCTTCGTGGGGTTTAGGGTCTACTCTCCCTGCATTTATTCTTTATGACAATGTTTTTCAAGCTCTGTCCACTTCCCTTTTTCCACCAGGCCAGCCATGACCTTTTCTGTTTTGCAGTGAATCATGTAGTCTGTTGTACTCCTTAGAGGTGCCTTGATGCATTCTGGAATGGCAGAAATTAAACTGAAGTACAACTTTTGAAAAGCACAATTCTTACAAAAAGCAACCTTCACCTGTGTGTGTTACTCTCAATTACACTGATTTACCTAGTAAAGAGCAAATGGATGATATCTATTGAAGAGTATGGGGCACTTTTTGCTGAAAATACCAGTTACATGGCAAAAAGTCTTAAAGATTGCCCAGATAACTAGAATAATTATCTCATCCTGTAGTCGAATTTGGTGAGTCTAGAAAATTTTAGTGTCAGAAGTGGTGCCCTGAGTTAAGCCAATGATTAGTTGAGCACTTACCATGTGCTCTTTCGAGGGTATACAAAGAAGTACAAGATATACTCACCTCCTGTGAGGAACTAGACCTGTACCTGTAACAGGAATTTAACAACACAAAGTAAAGTGGTCAATGAGTCATTGAAGGATTAAGTGCAGTAGGAAAGGAGAAAAAGAATGATTATTGGTAGCTGGGCTCATCAGAGAAATATAGAGGCAAAGGGCATTTCCCCATATTTAATTAGACTCTCTTCGGAGCCAGGTAAACTTATTACTTCTGCAGACAACTAACTCCACAGAGAGAAAACCTTTGGATTATGCTATTCATTATTTCTTCCTTGCTTGAGACAAATTTATTTTGAGTTATTGTTGGATGTTTTCCTCTTTTTGTGTCTTTTAAATTAAGTGCACATTTGCCCAGTTTAATTGCTTATTTGTTTTATTGGAAGATTATGGCAATGAAATTTCTTCTAGGAATTGAGACCTTATTTTGGGTTATGTGTTCTTTTGTTTTAAATTGTTAATGATGAATTTGATTCATTGTACCCACTTCAGGAAAAAGAAGTTATGGAAGGTCAGGGCGTTGTGGTGACAAGGCCAGTTGTCTTAGAAACAGATGGGCCTGAGTTTGAATCCAATCTTTGTTTCTTTTAAAAATTATTTTACTGTTGTTCAATTATAGTTGTTTTCATTTATCCCCAACCACTTCCCCCCACCCCGACCAAACCCACCTCCTTCCCTTGCTTCCCCCACCCTCGGTTTTGTCCATGTGTTTTTTATAGTTATTCCTGAAAACCCTTCCCCCCATTATCCCCTCCTACCTCTCCTCTGGTTACTGTCAGATTGTTCTCAATTTCAATGTCTCTGGTTATATTTTGCTTGCATGTTTGTTTTATTGATTAGGTTCCTGTTACAGGTGAGATCATATGGTATTTGTCCCTCATTGCCTAGCTCATTTAACTCAGCACAATGCTCTCCGGATCCATCCATGCTGTCGTAAAAGGTAGGAGCTCCTTCTTTTTTCTCTGCCATGTAGTATTCCATTGTGTAAATGTACCATAGTTTTTTGATCCGCTCATTTGCTGGTGGCTACTTAGTTTGCTTCCAGCCCTTGGCTGTTGTAAATTGTGCTGCTATGAACATTGGGGTGCATAGGTTCTTTTGGATTGGTGTTTCAGTGTTCTTAGAGTATAATCTCAGCAGTGGAATTACTGGGTCAAAAGGCAGTTCCATTTTTAGTTTTCTGAGGAAATTCCATAATGTTTTCCACAGTGGCTGCACCAGTCTTCAATCCTACCAACAGTGTACTAGGGTTCCCTTTTCTTCACATCCTCTACAACACTTGCTTGTTGATTTGTTTATGATGGCCATTCTGACTGATGTGAAGTGGTATTTCCTTGTGGCTTTAACTGTCATCTCTCTGATGGCTAGTGATGCTGAGCACCTTTTCGTATGGCTCTGGGCCCTCTATATGTCCTCCTTGGAGAAGTGTCTGTTCAAGTCTTTTGCCCATTTTATAATTGGGTTTTTTGTCTTCCTGGAGTAGAGTCATGTGAGTTCTTTATATATTTTGGAGATCAAGCCCTTGTCCAAGGTGTCATTAGCAAATATGTTTTTCCATATGATTTGCTCTCTTTTCATTTTAATGCTGTTTTCTTTAGCCATACAGAAACTTTTTAATTTGATGTAATCCCATTTGTTTATTCTTTCCTTTATGTCCCTTGCTCTAGGGGACATAGCAGTGAAAATATTGATGCGTGGAATGGCTGAGATTTTTCTGCCATTGTTTTCACCTAGGACTTTTATGATGTCATGACTTATGTGTGTACTTTGTATAATCCTATAAAATAAACCCTGCAAAATAAATATTAAATAAAACATGTCCTCATTTATCAGATAAAGAAACTGAGGTGAAGGGACTAAATACATTAAATAAAGTCATATAGCAAGGTTACTAGCAAAGATTGGGTTCATGTTTAAGTCTTTTATCCATCTTGAATTTGAATTCAATCTTTGCTAGTAACCTTGTTATATGACTTTATTTAATTTATTTAGTCCGTTCACCTCAGTTTCTTTATCTGATAAATGAGGACATGTTTTATTTAATATTTATTTTGCAGGGTTTATTTTATAGGATTACATAAAGTACATATATGCCACTTGTGTTTGGTTCATAGAAGGCATCTTATATATACTAGCAATTACTACTATTATATTATCCTTTAAAAATTATCACAATTCATTTCATGTATGTGAGGAGATGTCTGCTGAAAATAAAAAAGGGGTCTATAATTTTAGAAAATATTTTAAGGTCATTTTATTAAACCAAACAATTTTTACAGTTAATGCTTTCTAAAATTGTACCAGCTAGAGAACATTGTCCTTTTTTCATGTTGTTTAGATCTTAATGGTACTTCATGGGTGGTCTGCTGGTTGAGTTTCTTGTCTATTTTTTTAAAAGAAGAGTATCTATAATTCTTAAAATGGGTATTTTGCCAATTTTCACATGCCTTGTTTTCTCTTCTCAAATCAACATGTCTCACTATTTATACAATTCAGAATTCAAACAACATTCATTACACTGCTGTCTCTGTACATAAAGACAGCCCAAACTTGTTATGCCCCAATATAAAACACGATCCAACTAAGTGAACAGATGTGTTGCATGAGCAAAGCCTCACCATGTTGTTCCTATTTATTGTCTGCCTTGTTTGGAGGGTGTGCCTGGTGCTGTGAGGTGGTGGATAAAGGGTCTTGCAAACTGCATTTATTTAATGAAACATTTTATGCACATCTTGTTCTTCTGTTCTGTTGCACTGCCCTTGGGTGACAGAATGGTTTTTAGGAAGTTTGGTTAAACTTGTCAGGCCTTTGAAATGACTTTAAAAATGTTTTGTAGTTATAAAAATAATTGTGTTTATTTCAGAAAATGAAACATGCTTTCTTAATTTTGGGGCTAAGCTAATGAGTTTTTAAAAGGCAGGATGTTCAGCAAAATTCTATCCAGCTTTTAAAATTTACACTGTGTTTTTTCTAATTGTTTTTGTGCTTATTTTCTATTCCTTTCTTCACCTTTTTCATATAAGAAGAATGAGAAAGCACTAACACTTGTCTATGGAAAGTAGGCCCAGCATCCTCTATCAACCAGACACCTCCATGAAAATGAAATTGAAAAAGAGGAGCTGTTTGGTAAGACTTCTCCTTGGGCCCTTTCCTCTGTCAGTGTTACTGCTGGGGATCAGGGGGAGGGAGATCAGGTCGCCATCAGCACTAGTCCCCACGGGTTTATTATGCAGGGCTCCAGCCCCCTTCTTAAGGGTTGCTTACTAGTATTTTCAGGATATGCACTAGGACCTCGAAGGAAAACATCACTTAGATCTACATGGTGCAGGCAGAGATCTTTATTCATTTTTAATAGTAAAAACATTTTTTTTACTATTAATTGAAATTTTAGAAGGGAATGAACTTCTACGCATTTTCTATCTGTCCAGTCTGGTTCTGTTAGTAACAAACAATCCCTTCCCATTTCGCTATTGGTAGGAATTAAAGTCCTTTCCCATCTCTGTGATTTTTCCATTGGCCTCCGGTGTGCTTCTGTGCCCATGACGGAAGACAATTTGTACTGATCCTGTATGGACATTAGTCCATAGACAACCGGTACTACCCTGTAACCGGGTGGTGGGGACATGTGAAGCGCATGTACATGGGAATGAACTGCCCGGGTTCACCTTCTGATTCTTCTACTTATTCCCTGTAGTAACGGACCAGTTCCTAATTTATGTTTCCTTACATGTGCAAATAAGGACGCCATTTAGTGCCTTCCTCAAAGGGGTATGTTTCAGGACAAGAGCAAAATACCAGCGGCGGTCTCTCCATGTGCTGGGTCTTGCTTAACTTAAAACAATTATGATGCAATGGAAGTTCCAGAAGATGATGAGACAGACAACAGCCAACGAGTTTTGGGTGTTTCTTTCAGGGTTTCTATTAAGTATAGTATTGCTCATTCTGCCTTCAGTCTTCTGCCAAAGACGTGATTCTTTTTGTCTGGGATAGGAAAAGACCCCTGAGTGGGCTAGTGGGGGTAGCCACCTAGGTGCTTGACCACAGCCCCCATAGTCAAGCTCCACAGTGAGGTCCTGGACTTAGAAGGTAGAGACCTACTGAGAATGAAGCCCGAACTGTGGACCCTTGGTCACACGCAACCATAACTTGTATATCACTCGAGACAGGATCAGAGCTGACATCCCAACACAACTTGTTTTCCTGGTGCAGAAAACCACAGGGCAGGGGTTTATTTTTCCTTTTAACTTAATTCCTTAATTGAAACATTAAAAAGCAAGCAAGTATAATTTCATAATTTATAGACAAGCAGGCTTTAAGCAAGAGATTCTGCAGGTATTAATGTTTTCCCCAATCTCCGTGTAATTTATCTTTGGGTAATGGTACATGCATATTTTGCTTCACTTTGCTTACAGTTCTCATTTTTATTAACCTTGTGTATTCTGCATTAGGATATCAGAGACTTTACATAAAATGTTTTTTTTCATGGTTAAATAAGATTACACATCCCCACCATTTAGCATAGTGCCTGGTCCCTCCTAGTCTCAAAAAATATCAGTCCCTCTACCTACCGCATCAGAGTTTCTGTTTAAACACCCATAGTAGTAGGTTCTCAAGCTTTCCATCTGCTGTTTCTCCAAGTTCAGTCTTTAAGGATTACAGGTTACTTGACTGTAATTTTTATTATGGCACTTTTCATTTTCAGTTTGCTATCTTACAATTTGCCAACTATGCTACAACTGCTACCATGTAAACATTCTGTGTATAACACCTGCTTTAAACTACTTTGTGCTGTTGTGGAGAGAGAAGTTTTTAGAAGAGGAAAACAAATTAGTTAAAAAAGAATGTATAATACTCTCCCCTGTTTCTAAGAATCTATCACCCATTAATTCCTTCTCTCCCCACCACACCACTTCAAATGCTGCCACGTTAAAGGCTTTCTGATTAATCACTTCATGTTTACTTTTCTATGTGAGCTTATATGAATTATACAGTCATCACTCTCAACATTATGAAAGATGAACAGATACTCAATTTGGTAAAAGATCTCCAAGACAGCTTCATTTCTGGTCCTCCTCCCAGATCTAAGAAAATACCAGTTTGTAATGAGACTTTCTTTGGACAACAGGCTTTCCCCTTAAAGTAAGTAAAGCCTAGAGGTCTTAACTACAAAGCTGGCTGATGTAACATGATTTAGCAGAGCACTTTCAGTTCACATAATGCTGTGCTTAAAATGAAAGAATGGGAGTGTCTCTTAGGTTCTTATTTGAATTTTTTTTTTTTTAATGCGTGGTCAGCTCAGTTCCTGAAAGCCTGGTTCCCCTCAATGTGGATTAGAACCATACCTAGCTGCCCCGGGGATTCTTGCACTGCCACCTGTGAACGTGTTGAGGCCCCCAGTGTCTCCTCTGGCTGTTCAAGGCAGAGCCTATTTCACTGAAACCCGCAGACACCACTGGGAAGCCTGGCCAGGTGGTGACCTCAAGACTTGCCTTTTTCCCCCTTTGTTACTAGTCTGTGTGAAGACCAACTTAGAGAAAAAAGAACTAATTCTAGCTTGATCCCTGAGACTTGAAGGACAACCCTTATTCAGACCAGTGGCATACCTGTAAAAAGCAATGTTTTGAAAAGTAAATGATAAATAAATGACTATGCATACATTTACAAAAATCTTAGAATCAGATTAAACAGAATTGCTATGATAAACAAGCACAAACACCATCCTAAATTCCCAGATCTGGTAGTCTCATTGAGGAGAATAGATTAGAGTAGCTGAAAAATATACAGTTGACTCTTTTGGGAAAAGAGAAAGAAAATGAAATAATTTTATGATAATAATTCTATGATTTTTTTAAAAACCTAGAATTAAAGACTTAAACGCCTATTACACATAGCAAATGTTTTAAGGTGTGTAACGGCTGAATGTACTGTAGAACTGGTCTCTCCACATGGGTACTTATTCTAACTCAACCATGGGATAAAATACATTAAAGGTGTTTTGAGGCTGCCAGGAGCACTGAGAAAAGGAGACAGGACTTGGGAAAAAGATAGTGGAGCCAGGGGAAACTTATAGGTTAAAAACAGCTCAAGAAAAGCAAGGAGGAAATCGAGGCACAGAGCCTGAAGGCTAGCAGTTTCATGAAGGTTGTATAGACAGCACTAGAAAATGTATTCTCTAATTTGCAACCTTTTTCTAAGTACCCATTGTGTTCTAGTCATAGTGTAAGACTAGGTCTAGGAGAGACATCTACCTTCACCTAAATGCTTTATAATCTCTAAGGGAAAGAAGAACATTTGAATAAAAAAGGGATGTGAAGCCATGCAGTGTCATGGCAGATGGAGGATGATAGAAGATGATGGCTCGGGGGGCCCTGGGAAGAAGTAAGCATTAAAAGAGAACAGAAAAGGCTTCAAGGAGAATACAAAGGGAAATCTGATGGAATGTAACCTTCAGGAAATCAGCAAAGAGGTTTGCATGTATCTAAAGACTCAACATGTCATGATAAGTCAATCTTGGGTTAAGCGAGTAAGGCAAAAGAGATTCTGAGTGCTCCTGAGTCGTGCTCCTCTATATTCCCTGAGAAACACAGTGGGAGGGAATTCAGAAGGCAGCCAGGGCAATTTTTTCATGGGTAGTTAAATTTCAGAAACTGAGATTGGCCGAAAGAAAAGGTTCCATGTAAGAGACCACTTGGAGGTTATTTAAACACAGTGATTCTCAGTTCTAATTACGTATTAGAACCACCTGGGGAGTTTTAGGAGCCTATTTTCATAACTGGATCCTTCTCCTAGAGATTCAGGGGAAGGGATTAGGCATATTATAAAGGTTCTTTCAGTGATTCCAAGGTGCAATCATATAGAATCACAGATTTAGAGTAGTTTGTCAGGAATGTAAAAGAGGAGAAAGATTCCCCTCACGTACAGGCTGGGTCAGTGGTTTTCAGATTCAAGCATGCATTGCTATTACCTACACATTAAAACAGGTTCCTGGATCTGGACCTAGAGTTTCTGATTCATTAGGACTGGTGTGAGGTCCAGGTGTTTGATTTCTCACTCATTTTCAGGTGATACTAATGTTGCTGGTCCACATTTTCAGAACTACTACTAGACTAGGTCCTGTGAAGGAGGAAGAAGCATTTGCATGTTAAGGTAATATAGGCATGGCGAGCTCACTAGCTAGGCCCTGGTCTGGCTGGTGTGACAGCTCAAGGAACGGCAGTTGCAATCAATGCAATGTGTGATCTAGAATCTTGCTACCTAAACAGTGGCCACTAGACCAGCAGCACAGGCATCACCTGGGTGCTTGTTAGAAGACTAGATCTCAGGCCCCAGGTATCCTATCCCCATGACACTTGGCCTTCAAGGTAGCCAACTGCCTGTAGGAGGAGCCAATATGAATCTTGTCCAGAACATCTGGGCTGTCTGGGGCCCACTTCCTTAGGCTTGTTGGCAGGTCTTGGCATAGTCCTCACAGGCCCACAGGTTAGTAGGTGTGGGTCTCTGTGAAGGGCCAGATAGGAGCCAGGGGTTCTGGATTCTACTTCTGAGCAGGCCAGGTGTTGGTCTGATAGTTCTGGCTTTCCTTACCTGATCAAGATGGCACAGGCTTGAGTTAGTTTTCTGTCAGGTTCCTCGGATTCTTCTGAAGAGCCTAGGAAATCCTTCATGTCCTCCACCATGATGTCCCCTATTGTGTCTAGTATGGCCTTGAGTGACTCTGAGTGTCAGCTCCCTCACTATAGACAGGATCAGGGCTTCCACCATGACACCATGGGGGCCAGGATGAGGCTTAGAGTCTCATTAAGCCTGGCTCAACTTGGGTGACTCTGGGAGCCTGTACCTTGCATGGCAGGCATCACTGGGCCTGTGGATAGAGAAGTGTTCAAACTATGATGGGGAAATTAAGTAAAATTAAGTAAAAACTCTGGCCTTGACAATATTGCTGATGTCTTCCTTCTGGATACAGAAGTAATATACCTAGGGTCAAAGGCCAGGCACCAAGAAGACATAGACTTTGCCCAGTTGGTGAGGCTGGATAGACAGGCCTCTGAATATTCTTCATAGAACATGCTGGCACATGTGGCCAGCACCCCCTTAGCATAGAACAGCCATCATGGGCTGTCAGCTTGAACTTGGTCTTGTGGCTCACCTTGGGCAGTGTGAACACTTGGAACTACTACTAAGATGCAGGGAGCTCCATGTGGCTGCCCAGCTTGTCAGGTGCTTACCCCAGATCCCACATGACCTCATATGGCTCAACAGCAGGCGGTTGAGCTCCTGCAATCCTGTGAGGGCACCCCCAGACAGGCACATGGTACATCAGCTGCCCCTGCTTGCCCAGCCCCACCTAATACCCTGACTACTCTGGCCACTTCTTGCCTCCCTCGCCTGCTGAACATAGATGAACAATGGAGC
The DNA here is from genome assembly GCA_004027735.1 of Carollia perspicillata. Taxonomy (NCBI): domain Eukaryota; kingdom Metazoa; phylum Chordata; class Mammalia; order Chiroptera; family Phyllostomidae; genus Carollia; species Carollia perspicillata. The sequence continues at coordinate 11,831 of PVKM010020429.1, read as the reverse complement.
CCAAGTTTGTACCCCATGGTAGGACCATGGTGGATTTCTAGAAGGAACATGTCAGTGAAGTAGAGGCAGCACATGATGTCTGAGAAGGAGTTGTCTCCAAGCAGGTTCGATGCTGTGCTGCACCAGCATCATCTCCAAGCCCTGGAGGCAAGGCTTCTCCATCAAGTGCATGTCGGCCTCCTGAAACTTGCTGTTGGTATTAGCAACCCACTTCTTGCCCAAGACTTGGCTTTTGTGGATGTGTGAGAAAGACTGATGCAGGCTTCCTTAGTCCCTTTATCCAGGAGAGCAGCTCCTCTGTAGCCAGGAAGTCATTGGTCAGCACAGGGATCCTGAGCTGGTAGTCAAAGGGGCCAAAGCTGTGACTGGTGCCAAAGGCCACGAGGCTCTGCTCAGCATAGAGTGTGCTAGCAGTGACAGCCACTGGTATTGGGCACTGAACCAGGCCTTGTGCAAAGGCTCAGTGGTTCAGGGCCCTTACAAATGTTGCCTTTGTGGTCCTGAAGGATGTCCACGCTGGCCACGCTGACACCTGCTCTGAGGCACATCACTTAGCTCTGGCACCAGCACCTCTTCTGCAGTGCTGGCCACCACCAACAAACTGTGCTGTGGACTTGCAGAGAACCATCCTCTGCACACCAGGGTGGGGACCTTCTCTGTGGAGGTTGAAGCAGCCGCCTTGCATAAGGGCAGCCAGTCTTCCTTGATAGCCTGGGCCAGAATGTTAGCCTGCTGGCCGCTAGTACAGCAGCACAGCACCATCCTGGAGGCATCACAGAGCCGCTCATCGCCGTCCTCACAGTCAGTCAGCAGCAGTCCTCACTGTGATGGCTCCTGGGCCAAGTTCTGGCCTGGTGATGAGCTTGCTTTAAGAAGCTGAATGCTGGCTGGATGGAGTCTCTGCTGCTTGCCAGAGCTCACAGTATGGGGCCACATCCTGGTGGGGTCATTGGTGATGTGGGCTGAGCAGGTAATAGTGCATGTACTCTATTTTAATGCTGAACATATACAGGAGAATAATTTTTCTAGTCCATAACCATACTACTTCTCAATACATGACTAAGCAATAACATCCAAATATGCTGGGAACTCAGTGAGCACCGGGCATATTCTTTATTTGAAACAGAAGCTAGATATGAAGAAAGTTGTCTTGACTAGCGTTGCCAAGACTCAGGAAATAGAAAGGTAATGGAGCTACACTTAAGGAACATCAGTATATTCAGCTGGGAAGGGAAGGGAAGGGACAGCAGAAGCAGGGAAGATGACACAGGGAATGACAAAACCTTATGGGTCTCACGTGCTTAATTAGATGATGTGCTTTGCCAGAGTGAATATGCAAAGCCACTCGTCTGATATTCCACTGGGTTTCTCCATGTCTCTTCCGTGGTATTATCTTCTCCCTATTTCCCCAGGTTGCGGTTGAATTGACCCCTTACTCACACCCTTGTTTCAGATGTTTTCAGTATAAATCTATCAGAGCATCTACTAACATATTAAAATTTATCTCACTTGTTTAAGCGGGTTTTTTTTTCACCAAGTAGGTCATAAACCCTTTAGTACAGGGAAAGCTCTTGTTTGTGGCATTAGCACATGGGACTTAACAGATGTCTATAAGCATTTGTTGAATGGTTAGATACTTATCATAGAAAAAAAGAGGGAATCACTGCTTTGGGGAAAATATACTGTGGGTTAGAAATATCATAAAAATCTATAGATAAAAATTATACATATATGTATATACAGAGATAAAATAAATATGGCAAATGTTAAGAGTTGTTGAATCTAGGTGAAAGGAATAGGTTGTTTATTGTGTTTTTTTTTTTTACATAATCTCTAGCCTAAAATATTTAGAATTTAAAATTAAAAAAATACATTTGAAATAGTCCTTGTAATTGAGAGCTACCTTTTAAAATATGCTAAAATAGAAAACTTGAATTTCTATTATTTTTATAAATTTTGCAAAATATAATATCTTTTTCTTACTTAGGTATACTTTAATTTCTGATGAAATTTAGGATTGCTTTTATATTGACCAAGTCTCTTTGAAACCTAAATAAATTACTTGCACATTACTGATTACAAGCTTTTATTATTAAAAACATGTTGGTTTGGTAGAATTATTCAAATTGCCAGTTTATACATATTTACTTATCTAAATTTGAATTTCCTCATTAATGTCACTTGGAAAAAAAGCCATACATAATTTTGAAAATTCATTTTGTTTTCCTTAAATTTTCATTTGGTTACTTATAACACTTAGGTGTAAAATGGCAGTTTAGATGAAAATTGATGGTATTAATTTATCTTTCTGTCACATGAAGCTTATTCATTACTAGAGTGCTAGTAGTTGTATAGACTTTTTCTTTTTAAACCTACAAAATGGTTTCTAAAATCAAGGTATTTTTGTTTATGTTTGTATTCTTTGCAAATAGCTGGAGTATTTGTATCTATCTTTGGAATCTTATTAGGGAACTTCCTAAGAATATTACAGTAGAGAAACTTTTTGCTGTTATTCTATCTCTATGCAATAGGAAATGTGATTTATCTCCTACACCCCCAAATATGGGGGTTATAGGAGGTTATATGGGGGTTATATGGGGGTTATGGGGGTTATAGGTTAAATATGGAATAATTAATGCATTTGAACTTTCCACTTAGTTTATTAGGGGAAGGCTATTTTCAAGTATTTCATTGCTTAAAATGTAATGCCATATCTATTGTTAAGCCCACCCTGACAGAATTTATGGAAATTATAAAGTTGTAATTGACAGAGTCAGTGATGTTGTTTTGGAGGAGAGAAGGCAAATAGAACAGATATCTCTGTAAAAATATGTGGCCGATGTCTAATTCTCATTGAATATAAAGGTTTGGGTTTTTGTTTTTTTTATAACTAGATCCTAGCCGAGGAAACTGTTCAGTCAAAAAGTGACTGAACAATCAAAGGAAGCTTCCTACAGATAGCTTCTTTTAATAGTTGTTGACAGGCTTATTTTAATAGTTTTGTTCTCCCTTACTCTCAAAAAAGCTTTCCCTTATTTTGTTATTATTTACTTTTCATATGTCTCTCTTTATTTCTTGTTTTCTCTCTCATGGAGAACAGCCAGCTAACTTCTTCCTTATATTAACTTGAAAATGTTCATTTAGTATTGATTGAGCACTGTTACTTGTCAGGTACTGTTCTCGATGCATTATATTAGGTAGACAACAAAAATCCCTGTCTTCATTATGCTTACATATTAATGAGGGGAACACAGAAGATATGCAATAATCATGGTTAAAAGTAAATTCTCTAGCATAATAGAAAGAGGTAAATGCTATGGGGAAAAATAATGTAAAGGGAATTACTAGTGTGAATGTGTGTGTGTGTGGGCAGGAGTGTTGAAGTGTGGCCTAAAACCTAATTTTTAAATAGGTTGGTCAGGGTGGATCTCATTGAGGTAGTGACATTGGAGCAAAAGCTTCATGAGGCAGGAGGTGGGACATGCCTGGCATATTCCAGGAACATCAGCAAGGGCAGAGTGAGATGAGAGAGAGAGGTGGGAGATGAGTGCTCTTTATCCTGAAGGAAACGTGCAACCATTGGATAGGTTAAAAGGACAACTATGACTGCTGGTTTGAGAATAACCTGGGGGAGGAGTCAAGAGAGAAGCAGAAGACCAGTTAGTTTATTATCCCAGGGGAAGATGGTAGTGGGTTGGACTAGAGTATTAACAGTGGAGGTGGTGAGAAGTTGTGGGACTATAAATGCACTTTGAAGATAGAGCCAACAGAGCCAGCTGATGAACACAATATGGAGTATAAGTGAAGAAAGAAGACAATTACTAGGTTATTAAAATGTTCCTTTGGCCTTCCTTCTGCATGCCTTAATTACCCTCACAGATTCTTCTTATTCTTGTAGGAAATGTTTACAAATCTTTAACACTTCCTATGGCCGTTTTCTGAAAATTTTCTTTACATTCTGTTAAAAAGTTCATAAGTGTGGGAAAACAATTCCCACGAAGGTCTTACACAAGGGTAATAAGAAGGAAACTGTTACACTTTATAAAAATCTGGAAAGAGGTAGACTCCATGTTCTCTGACAGGTAGTTGAGGTATAAAAAAGGAGGTAGACTTTGTTGGAAACGTCAGTTTTCATGAAAATGACTCTATCATTGTGCGTTGTTAGAAGCTATCTCATTCCAATAGGCTGGATAAATACCTGAGTCAGGACTTCTCTTAAGGACCCCAGGCCCGGCCCCCTCATTCTCATCTGTGCTGTGACTAAAATCATGACCCTCCTGGTTTATGCCCCATCTAATAGAAGTCGTGTCCTAAATATATTTAATCCCACCTATGAGAGATCATGGGAGATTTCTAATATTCTACACCTGACATATGGTAACTCTAACATCAAACTTTAGTATTCATCATCAAAAGTACAGTCATTTTGTAAAACACTTGTTTTGGAAACATGAATGTGAATAATAAGTTGGGGAATAATTTGAGTAAAACATCAATTTAGTGTGCTTATATACATTTTTTCCACAAATGAAACCACATAGAAATACACGAAATACACACATGCATACAACTCAAACATCTTCCAGCTAGCATTACTTTTTAAGTTCATCTTTTCTTATTTTTTATATTTATGAATTTTTCTTCATAAAAATAACACACTTCATTCGACATCCCAGACAAATCTAAGTGTTCTGGTTCAAATCGCTAAGGAATGCATACAAATGCAAACACTGTCTGTATTTGAAGACCTTACAGGGAAATCACCAAATCCTGCAGACGCGGCTCCTTTAAGCATTAGTAGTGGTTGGTGTAGTGCTTTTAAATGTCCCTGCAATTTTCAAAGTCTTCACTTGTTTGGCAAAGTTGTGAGTCCAGATGAGGAAGCCACCAAAGAATTTTTAGCAGCGACACAGAAGTTATTTGAAGAAGGAAGCTACACATTGGATCCAATATTCTTATTTTTTATCCTCACCTGTGGACATGCTATTGATTTTTGAAGAGGGGAAGATAAGGGAGAGAGACACAGGAAGAGAAACATTGATGTGACAGAGAAATACCAGTCAGTTGCCTCTTTCATGTGTCCTGACTGGGACCAAACCCACAACTCGGGCATGTGCCCCTGACCAGGAATCAAACCCATGACCTTTTGGTTTACCAACCAACTAGGCCACACTAGCCAAGACTGGATTCTACGTTCAATTTTGATGAAACAAGTATCTATTATGAATGCATGTCCTGAAAAATCTACATCTCAAAGACAGGAAGACAGGTCCCAGAATTTAAGGCTGCTAAAGACTGTTCAACTGTGATATTCATGCCGATGCTGAACTGAAAACAGTGAGCCTCACCTATCCATGTCTGCTGTTACAAATTTCTAATTTCAGATCAGATTCCTTCAACAACTTTGCAACAACTCATAAGCTTCACTCTTTCCAGCCCACTTCCAAAGGAAACTTTTAGCCTTTTTCAAAGTAAAATGCCATATTTGTTATTGTAGTATTTATGCATTTCCTAACCATCAAACATGCAAGAAACTCTGCCACTCTTTTTATTAGGTCTCTATCTTTTATTCCTGTGGTCACTAATAAAGTTTTTTTTGGGGGGGGTTATTTATTTATTTATTTATCACATTTTTTTTATTGTTCAAGTATAGGTGTCTCTATTTTCTCCCCAATAAAGTTTTTGACTGTTGTGTCCATAATCCCATTTTCTCCGTAAGTGGGCTTACGGAGTGGGCTTTGCTGCACAAAAGGCATAGTGTGATGCCTTTTAGGAACTCATCCATGGTGTTATGGCAAATTGACAGTATGGGGCAATAACATTTTTTCTCCCTTGAAACACAATGGCTATATTAGCTGTTAAGAACTGATCTCAAATTTCTTGGAATGCATGGTAGAGTAGACTATCTTCTGGTCAGTTACAGGATTATAGAATCATGTGGGATTTATATAAATAAATTAATTAAAATATGGCATTTAATGAATCTCGGAGAAGTTTAATGACTTGCCCAAAACACAAGGAAGGAGAATGACAGACCTAGGATTCGAACCTAAGGTATTTGCTGTTTAGTCCAGTGCTCTTTCTCATTCAGGTTGGTTTAAAACCATGGTTCTCAGGCTACTCCTTGAACCAGAAGCATCAGCATCACCTTCAAACCTGTCAGCAATGGAAATTCAGTGGGCTGGGCCAGCAGCCCTCTATAAGGGACTTGGAGGGGACTTGGAGGCACACTAAAGTTTGATAACTACTGACTTAGAAGACAAACCACCAGTATCTCATAAACAATGAAAGCAAATCTAAAATACTAAACACAGTTTAATAAGGATGGTTATTTTATTCTTGAGATTTTCATAGATTCAAAAGAGGTACTTGAAAATACACACAATTCTAAGATCTGGGTTCAATCGATTGCTATAAGTACACATAGCACCAAACAATGTAAGGCAGATTCTAGACAGTAATTCCCTGTTAGAAAGTAGTTAGAAGGCAGAAAAAGTGACTTTTCTCCTGAACATGCACGTTAACAGCAAGCCACAAAAAAGCACGACCTTATGTAAAAATCTATGTATGTGAAAATCTGTGTGTGTGTAGTTATAATCTTGGAAGTGAGAAAATAGTAACTAAAGAAATAGTTTAGTCAGACTGAATATTTTACAGTTTTGAGAACTAGAAAGAGATTGAGCTCACATAGCTATGGCCTTTCCTGTTTTCCAAACTGACCACTGGAACAGGAAGTTATGTGAGCCAGAAGTTGGGGAAGATTTTCTTAAATTCTTTGCAATCCATGGAATTCCAGCAGCTAGTTTACATTAATACACATGAGTGTTTTTGGTCAGTTGAGAGCTTTTATTGGGGAATTTAGAAACATACGTATTAATCAATAGTCACTTAAGAATCAATGTGAGAGGTTTCAGATCTCCCTCAGTTACATGGAAGAATAAAAACACACTTTTTGGCCATAATAAACTTTTCATTAGCTTTTTGCACATGGAGCAACTATAGGCCTTAATGCCCAGTTGAGGACTAGAAGTGACAAGGGAATAATTCCGCTAAGACTACAATCTATGCAGTCACGTTCTCCGGCCTTGGAATTCAGGCTCTGGCTTACTAGGTGTCTTTGTGTCTGTTACCTAACCTCTTGGTGCTTCAATTTCCTCATGTGTAAAATGGGGACAATATAGCTCCCCTTGTGGGTTCTGGAGAGGATAAAATCAAGGCATATATGTAAAGCCCCAAGTTCAAAGTTATCACCATGATGTTGACACAGATACTTCCAATAAGTATGATTATTTTTTTCTGCCTCTGTCTTTCTGTAGATATTTATGCTTTGGTTATGTCCTATATAGTCTCTTTTGGTTAGTGGTATCCTTTTTATATCATTGGTCCAGCCTTTCCATTTGATATTTCTGTTTTTTATGTACTACTGATTTCCCCCCTAGGTTGTAATTTCCTCCAGGACAGGGGTCATTGCCACCCACTGCATTTAAAAAAGTGTCTTTTCATGTAGCAGGTGCTCAATAAACACATGTTAAATGACTGAGAGAATAGAGAAGTAAATATGGGCCTTGAAAATAAATATAGAATATCCCAGCAATTAACTTGCAGACTGAGAACCTTTCTTCTTAGATTAATGGTTCAGGGAGTAGGTAAAATAAAGGATAGAAATGTGACCATATAAACAAATAGCCCCTGTTGTTTCTTGTGAACGTGTACGTGACACTGATTCAGAAATGCATCTTGGGGCAGTTGAAATATGGTTTGAATTACTAGCAGTGATGTTTCTGGAACTGTGCATATGGCATGATTTATATCCCAATGTTCTCAATCGGATTCTAGGGATCAATTAATCACACTATCAGTAATGAAGAAACAGGTGTGTTTTCTAAAGTCCTATACTTGCTGAAGGCAATCATCCCCCCCACCCCCCCAACCCCTTGCTTAGTACCTCTTCAGAAAGGCAGTTTGGAATTTTTCTCCTATCTGGTGCTAGGAAAATTGCAAGTTGAATCTTGCGTGAATTAAACAGGTATGGGCTTCTATTCACTGACCCTAAGACTACACTTAAGTCACAGTGCAGGTCATTAGTATATTACTTTACAAACTACTAGGCAAAGGTCCTTTTCATGATGAAAATGGCAGAGTTGAATAGTGGAAGGAACAGGTAAGCTGCTCTGAAAAGGCACTGAAAGGCACTTGGAGCTCTGGATAGAACATGTTTTAATGCTTCCTTCACATTAGCTGATAAATATGATAGTTCTTTATAGGATGGCAGGGGACATATCTGCAGATAGGAGACAATAACAGCACTTCTTGAAAGTGAACCAGCATTGGCGGATGAAGGAGGATAGGAAAAGCAACGGTCTGGGGGAGGTGGGTGGGGAGAAGGAGCCGGTATACCCAGCAAAACCTGGAGAGTTGGCCAGTAGAACAGAGTGGATCTGCAAATGCAAGGTTTATTTTAAAGTTGAGAAAAAAATCAGAGTTTTCTCCTACCACCTCTACCACCAACACACAAGTGCTTACATTTTTATATTTCTTTGTTGTCTGAATAAAAAGCTGAATCTTAGACAATAATACATTGTAGCAAATATGATTCTGAGATTTTCCTTGAGAATTGTTCTTGTTGTTTTATTTTGTCATTGTTTTGCTTGTTTTCATCTGGTTGGTTTTTAGTAACTTGCCTGAATTTAATCTGTTGGATCTATTTTCCCTGCTACATGTGGCTGTTGATGTTTCTGTTCATTTTTTTAAAAACTTCGATGTTTAAGTTTTAGGGACTGTTCTGCAGACCCCAGTAGTCAATCAATGATTTTCTACAAACACCTCAGCCAGTAGGCTTTCCCTTGTCTGTTGATAGATCTGTACATGGGTTGGGAACACTTTAAAATTTCAGACGATTGTCAAATGTTTAGGTTTACTTTCTGCCAGGTCCCTTTTGGATGTTTCCTGCAGATCTGCATGGCATCCAAGTTGACTGAGGATGTATGGGTGCATCCATCCTCAGTCAATCCTCTTGAGTCTCCTCAGCAGAGGTGCACAGCCTCCTGGGCAGCAGGGATCCGTGGAGTGCCTCCAGCCCACCTTTGGCTCTCTCATCTCCAGGTAGAACCTGTTGAATTCTGGTTAGTCAAGTGGTTTACTGTTCACCCAAGTGAGACTGCAGCTCAGGGTAATACAGCGATGGGCTGTTCTTATTTGTTTCTCCCTGAGTTTGTTACTTTTATCCACTAATTAGGTATGGTTTTCTGTTCACAGCACCAAATTAGTTAATTCCCCTCTAGCAGTGAAACTGCTGTTTTGTGTGTTCTTTTTAATTTTTACGACCAGCTCTTCCTTGGAAGTGCTATAACACTGGCCTATCTAAAGCAGTGTGAGGGGGAACTGTAGATATTGGCAAAATTTTGGTCAAGAATGCCAAGAACTCCCAAATTCTAATCTTAATTTATGAGGTTTCCCAGAACTAGTTAGTTCCACAGAACTAATATTTCTTTATTTTTTGTTTACTTCTGGTTATTTTCCAGAGCACTAATTTATTGTTTTGGACCTTCCTTCCAATTTTACGTATTGGAAACTAGTATCTGACAGTCTCTTCATTCTGTCATATGCATATCCTCCACCTTTATTTTGGAAAGATTTTTTTCTTTGGGTATAGAATTTTGTATTTACAGTTGTTTTTCTTTCTGTACATTGTGGGTATATATTCAACATCTTTTAGGTTGAATAGTTTCTGATGAGAAGTCTTCTGTAATTCTTACCTTTGTTCTTTTTTATGTGACATGCCTCTTTTCTCAGGCAGCCTTCAAGATTTTTTTCCTTTGACACTTCACTGTATAATCTTGATCAATTTCATTAGTGGTTTTCAGCTAGTGATGATATCTCATAACATTTTGTTCCTCACTGAGTGATATGTCAGTTTTTAAAGCAGAATATCTAAACAATGGAAAGGAAAGTGCCCTGAGCAGAGTCAGAGGACCATGTCTGTGGCCTGACTGTGTGATCTTGGGGAATTCATACTTTCTTGCAACACCCTCTTTACACATTCAGATTTGCTTCATCTCCTTCTCAGAGTGATGGACCCAAAGCAGACCTCTAAAGTCTTTTGATTCACTGCTGGGACTATACATCATATCAATTACAGCACTTTCACCCTTGGATGTAAGATAAACTAAGCCAATCAAGGCTACACATGAGAAAAAAAAAGATTTTTCTTTGCTGTTTGTTTCAGAGGTTTGTATATGATGTCCCTATTTGTGTGTGTTTTATCCTACTTGGTGTTATCTGATATTCTTCAATCTCTGCTTTGGCATGTGATATTAATTTCAGGGAATTCTTAGTCATTATCCTTTCACTGGGTTCTTGCCCTGTGTTCTCTGTCTTCTTCTATTATGTTCAAAATTACAGATATGTTAGTCCCTTTGCAATTAGTCCACTATCCTTGGATGTTCTGCGCAATTTTTCACTCTCTTTTTATTTTTATGTTTCAATTTAGAAAATTGCTATTGGTGATAGATTGAGTTCAACTAATTCTATTCTCAGTTTACCGAAATTAATGATGAGTTTATTGGTGTCATTCCATATTTCTGTTACTATATTGTTCCTTTCCAGAATTTTCATTTGTTTTTTCTTATTCTCTCCCTGCTGAAATTCTTTATATATTTATTATGTTTTTATATTAGAGCATTTAACTCACTAATTATATATTTTCTTTCAGCTTTCTTGAAATATAATTGATATACAACATTGTGTAAGTTTAAGGTGTACAACAAGATGACTTAATATATGTATATATTGCAAAATGATTACCATGATAAGGTTAATTAACACATATATCACCTCACATAGTTAACGACTTTTAAGTATAAAATACAGTGTTGTTAACTATAGTCACATGTTAATATTAGATCCTCAGAATTTATTCATCATATAACTGAAAGTTTGTACCCTTTGACCACATTCACTTATTTCCTCTACTTCTCTACCTGGTTTCTTAGCAACTACCAATCTATTCTTAGTTTTTATGAGTTCAGTTTTTTGAAGATTCTACATAATGTGAGATTATATATTATTTGCCTGTCTCTGTCCTTCACTTACCTAATGTCCCCAAGTTTTATCCATGTAATTGCTAATGACAGACTTTCCTTATTTTTCATGGCTGAATATCATTCTATTATGTATATATGTGTGTGTGCATATAAAATTAGCAATTGTAAATAATGCTGCAATGAACATTGGAATGCATATAATGATTGGGGTTCAAAACAATGATTTTGTTTTCTTTGGATAAATGCCCAGAACTAGAATTGTATCACATGGCAGTTTTATTTTTAATTTTTTGAGGAACCTCCACAATGTTTTCCATAGCAATTTACATTCCTACCAACAGTGCATAAGTGTTCCCTTTTCTCTACATCCTAATCAGCACTTATTTCTTATCCTTTTTATATTTATTTTTAAAATATATTTTATTGATTATGCTATTACACTTGTCCCATTTCTCACCCTATATTCCCCTCCACCCTGCATACCTCTCACCCACATTCCCCCACTTTTAGTTCATGTCCATAGGTTGTACATACAAATTCTTTGGCTTCTACATTTCCCATACTATTCTTAACCTCCCCCTCTCTATGTTCTACCCACCACTTATACTACTTATTCCCTGTACCTTCCCCCCATTTACTCCCTACCCCTCCCCTGCTGAAAACCCTCCATGTGTTTTCCATTTCTGTGGTTCTGTTCTTGTTCTAGTTTTTCACTTAGTTTGTTTTTGTTTTTATTTATTTTAGATTTGTTGTTGATAGTTGTGAGTTTGTTGTCCTTTTACTGTTCAT
>PVKM010020428.1:0-23371 GCA_004027735.1 Carollia perspicillata | reverse complement strand
GAGCACTATGTATGCTTTAGCTTATTCAACCTGACAATAACCCTATGAGGTAAATAATACTACTATCCCCATTTTACAGAAAAGAAATCAAACTAAGGCCCAGAGAGCTTAACTCATCATTAAGTACAATTCTCTGCAAATGCCTACTTTTCAATCAGCTGTTGAAGAAGAGGATAAAAGCACCAGGAAGTAAAAGCCAAGCTTTTATTCAGCAGGACTAAAAGGGTAAGGCCAAAAGGGGTGAAACTCAAGAGCAGGGGTGGCGTGAAGTTGTTGACACTGAGAGGAAACCTGCGAGAATCCTAGTGGGACAGACCAAAAGGACAATATAATGGAAGACAAAACACAGTCTCTGTGCATGGGGATGGCCAGTAGGAAGCGAGGAGAATGTGATTGTTGGGAAATCAGCAGAGCTCATCCCATGGCATTTTCCTCACAGCCTGCCCAGTGCACCAGGCACACTAATCAGCGATGTTCTCATTCTCAGAGGCATGACCTGCTGCTGTGACAATTGAGGGCTGGGGTGAGGGCATGCTGAGGTAGCTGCTGCCATCCCCAAAGCCTCGTGCCACCTCTGGGTATTCGGCACCATTCCTGTGAGCAATGGCAGGAGGAAGCAGCTAAAGCCAGCTGTCACCACCAGACTACTAATGAAAACCAGGAAGTCTGCAAACAAAACTGCCAGCTTCTTCACAATCCAACGACCACCCAGAATAGTATAAATTCAAAAAAGGAGCCTCTTCCACGGAGAACAGGTTTCTGTGGTTGTGAGCCCCAGAAGGGGCTTGTTTTAGAGGCGGTGCCCTGAAATGAGAGACATAAAACTTGACAATGTCTTTGCCGTTCTGTATTTTTCTTCTTCTAAATCAATAAATAATTGATTCTGTGTCCATGGGGACCTCTTGATAAGAGATTTCAGAGATTAGCTACAGATCTTTATGGTCATGAAAGAAATTTACAAAACCAAAGGGAAACACAGGAATCCCAGGGCACCAAAACTGCCAGGTACTGTTATGAAAGAGAGAGACAGAAAACACAGAGAGAGGCATAGAGCTACAGAGAGAGGAACCGAGAATGGGAGGACAGGGAAAGAGAAAACATTTCTAAGTTAAAAGTAAAGGCAGTGGTTACATTTGTTTTGTTTAATTGGGGGAAAGGCCAAGAGAAGTCACTCTCTTCCTTGACTTACTTGAGTAACAGGTTTGCTTATGGTGATTTGAAGGCACATGGAAAACAGAATACCAAAGTTATTTTTCTATTAAACACAAATATTTTGCTTTAACTGGCCAATTCATGCAGACGTTTCTGGCCAAACAAATCCTATTGAAAATAAACAGAATTGCAAGGATTTGGCATTTTGAAAGAGAGCAGTTTGTCAATAGCAAAATGTTAGACTTCTTTATATGCTTACCAATGAGCCATACGTGTCAGAACTACCTGGTAACTGGTCGTATAGAAGTGTGTGTATGTGTGTTTTATTCAACACCAACTAACTTGACCTTCAAAGCATCTTAGCAAGTAGCAGGCACCACTAGCATCCAGAGCGAATGGAAGCAGTGTGATAGGAGTGGCCTGTCTGAAATCCCAACACAAAGGTGGAACAACCTCAGAAGCCCTTGAACATGAGAAAGCAGGTCTGCATAGTAGTGCTGAGGCACTCTGGGCATGAGAGGAGCCCTGGAGGGAAGGGACCCACAGATCCCACCTTGATGGCCACCACGGCTGCCCTGCTTCATGTGACCTAACCGGTGGTGGCCGTGAGGCATGCTCCCCACTGGTGAGGCTGGCTGCCCCCTAACTCCTCCTGTATCCTCTACCTCCTCCTCTATCCCCTCACCCCAACCCTGGTGCCTCAGCTGAAATAGAAGGCAGGGGTAGAGGAGGGCGAGATGTTTTAGACAAGGATGCAACATGTAAGTGAGAGGTAAAGATGCTAAGATATCTCACCAAGGCTCAACCACCATGCTTCTTTTCTCTTTTTGAATCCTCACCTGAGGATATGTTTATTGAATTTTTGAGAGAGAGGAGGGGAGAGAGAGAGAGAGAGAGAGAAACATCTATTGGTTGCCTCCCTTATGTGCCCTGACTGGGGATCGAACCCATGACCTTTGGTGTCTGGGACAGTGCTCCAACTAACTGAGCCACCCAGCCAGGGAGCCATGTTTCTTTTCTTAGATCTTCAAGACTGCTGTCTGGAGGAGATCACAGCAGCAATAACAACAATAATAACAGCTGCCACTTATTCCACGCCCCCACGCAACCTTGTGCTAAGAACTTCACATAAAATATATTATCTAATTTAATTTTCACAATAACTCTGTGATGCATGTTATTTCCCCGATAACAGAGATGGAGAAACAGAGGCTTGGGGAGATGAACTTGATGAAGTCAGTAAGTACCAAGTGGCATGGTCCACAGAACTGCTAAACCACGCCCCCTCCCTCTAGCCTGCCTACCATGCTCAACTATTGAGAGACAAATGGGATTCTGTGCCCTAAGGTTAATGTACTTAACCTTAGTCTGGTTTTAAAAAATAAATGCCAAAAGGCTAAATCAACCTTATTTAGTTTAGAGAAGGATGTTTTTTCAACAACAGCATTTAAAATAGAACTGCCACAGGTTTATGCTCCTAGAACATCAGGAGACACTAGATCCAGATAATAAAACTAAACTTTTCAATTCCTAGTCCGGCTAGAAATTATCATAAATACTTTCCATGACAGTAGAAATTAATTTCAGTACTGTATTATAACTCAGAGTATAATCCCTCCTGAAACAATACAAGTGACTGGCTTAATCTCCTAGAGAAACCTCTCTTGTTGCTCAAAGAATAGTGATGGAAATGGTTTTACTTATAGATGAATCTGCTTTTAACAAGGACTTATAAATGAATATGCTTTATAATCAGGGAATTTAACAAAAAGCCTTACTGGTAATTTATTGTAACTCCTCTTTTTCTTTCACATTTATTCACATTTATTCTGGTTAAGACAGAGAGTATCTATAATACTACAAGTTTATAGTATCTATCAGTAAATATTAACCCTCAAAATGCCAATATTTTAGAATTCTATTCCCTTGGTCCAAGGTAAAATATTAACGTACACAGAGATTTGTATAGGATTATCAGAGCCAACTCAGCTTGACAAAGGGGGAGAATTCCACACACAGTGTTATGGGAAACATGAGGTTAGAATGCTCCTAGGACCAGCTGCAGCTCCCTGGGACACTCCCCGTGAATCACAGTGATTCACAGCTGCCCTAAGCCTGAGGCATTCACCAAGTGGCTTGCTTAAGCAAAGACAAGACTTTTCTTCTGCTCCTAGACAGTGAAGACTCCATATGTTGTGCCATAATCTCCTTCTAGCAAAAATAGTCCTGGGGATTTACATCACTGCCAGGAAGAAAGAGTGTGTGGATGGTGACCATTTGGCAAAAAGCTACCAAGGTTGGGTCTTGGTGCAATAACTGACCAGTTTCGTTGCCTGAGACTTTCCTTAAGCATAAAAGCAACATGTCACCAGGAGGCTCTGGAGTCCGGGCATTGTTTGTAGATGCACGAGGAATTCTTAATAAAGATTTCAAAAAATCAAGAGATTCTGAGTGGTGCATAAAATAAAAGAGAAAAAAAGTTCATTTGTTGAGGGTCTTAAAAGGCCATTTGAACCAATCAAACATAACCATCGTCAAAAAAGTGTCAAGAAGTGTATCACTGGGCCACATACAAGGCTACCTTCTGCCCTGCTCATTCCTCTCCCTCCTGAGAAGCCAGATCTGATGGAGGAAGATGCTTGTCCTTTGAGGATGCTGTTGGCAGCTCTGCATCCACCTGACCTCTTTCCACTACTCCTCCGCGCTGACACCCAGTGCTGAGTGCTACATCTCTTTTCCACAGGACAGGAGGGAAGACTTAGTTGACCTATCAGCAGCTTTGGACACTGTTCATTATGTTCTCCTCCTGATGCTCCTTGAGTCCTCTTCACTTGGCTCCAAGGGCTCCACATTCTCCTGGCTCTCAGCCAGCCTCACTGGTGGCTCCTATTCATCTGCTTTTGCTATACATCTCCTGGACTCTTGCTGCTGAATGACTCAGTTCTTAGTCCTTGTCTCTTCTCTACCTCTGTGGTGATCTCATGCAGTCCCATGAGGTATAGGTGGTCAGTTTAAAGCAAACAACTCCCACATGTATATCCCCACCCTTGATCACTCCCTTGAATTCTAGACTTGTACATCCAACTGCTTACTCAACGTTGGAGTTGGAGGTATATTAAACATTTCAAATTTGACATGTTCCAAACTGAAAGCATTTTACACATATTGAATCATTCATAACCGCCATATGAGAATGGTAAGATTACTCTCCTCATTTTATAAAGGACAACGAAGCACAGAGAGTTGAGGTTGTTGCCCAAGGTCACATTTCTAGTGAGTGACAAAACCCAGAGGGCTCCACTATCCTTGAGTCTTCCCTCTTCCTGTCTTTTTTCTTCCCTGACCTCACCATTAGCAGGCTCCACCTCCTCAATTTTGACTACCACTCCAGGCACCCAGGCACCTCCCTCTCTCTCTCTCTCCCTTACATGGGTCAGTGCAGTAGCTCCTAACTAATCTTTCTGCCTCCTTCCACTTGCCCCTGACTACCTACTGTCTAACCTACTACCAGCATGATCTCATAAAACCAAACTTGAGACCCTCTAATGGCTTCCCTTGCTTAGAACACACTCCTAAGTAGAGTCTATAGGAATTCTGCCTTCCTATCCAACTCAGGCCCAGGCACCCCTCTCCTCACCCGCCAGCCCTCAGCCACACTGGTCTGCTTTCAGGGCGAATTCTGCCTGTAGCTTGGCCCAGTTGTTGTGACCCCAAATCTTTCTGGCTGACTGTACCTCATCACCTGGGATTAAATTTCAAAGTCATGCCCATAGAGTGACCTTCCTTGACTACCCAATCTAAAGTAACCCCTGTCTCTACCCTACATACCCAACCTTATACCCTCTAATTAGGACTGTGAATGAGCACAACCTCTTCAGATGCCCAGTTGGCAATATCCATCAACCTATGTAGCCATTTGACCCTACCCTTCTATTTCTAAGAATTCATTCTAAATGTAAACTTGTACATACGTGAAATGATATATACAACAGAATTATTTATTGCTGTGTTGCTTCTGATAGCAAAATGCTGACAACAACCTAAATGTCATCGGTAGGAGCTCCTTGACAGATAAAATGCACTGGTACCTAACAACAACCTTATGAGCTAAATATTGTTACAGGTATACCTTGGAGATATTGTGGGTTCCATTCCAAACCACCACCATAAAGTGACAATCACAATAAAATGGGTCATGTGAATTTTTTAGTAATAAATGATAGTATAGTTTATTAAGTGTTCAGTAACTTGTGACAGCTAAAAAAAACAATGTACATAGCTTAACTTAAAAGTGCTTTTTGCTAAAAAAAAATGCTAACCATCATCTGAGCCTTCAGCAAATCATAATCTTTTTGCTCATAGAGGGTCCTGCCTCGATGCTAGTGAAAAATATCTGCAAAGCTCAGTGTGGTAAAATGAGGTACACCTGCATAAGCCTTCCATAAGGGAGAAATCTAAGGCATAGAGAGCTAGTTAACTAACCCAAGATGCATAGCTAGGAAGTGGTAAAGTAGGGATGTTTAGTCTCTGTCAACAATGCCTCCCCCCACACTCCCATGGTGAAATATGCCTACTATGCAGCCATCCAAAGAAATAAGGTGTTATGTATGCACTGATATGGACTGATCTCCAAGACATGCTGTTTAGTGAAAAAAAATGTAGAATAGCAGGTACAGTTTAACCTCTTGGAGGGTTTTTTTTTCCATTTTGAAGAATGCAAATATGTATGTTTGCATATATCTATACAACAACTAATAAGAAGCCATGGAAAAAGTATGTAAGACACAGTGGATATGCTAGAAAGGAAAACTAGGTGGCTAGGGGAAGGGGTGGGAGAAGACTTACATTTCACTACACATTCTTTTTATTTCTTTATCTTTGTTGTATACACAGAAACATATGCATGCTGCCTAATCAAAGAACTAAGCAATTAAAATCAGACTGCTAGGTTGATATTTTTCCAAAAGAAAAAAAAATAGTACACCCAAGTCACTCTTTATAATACCACCTGTTGTGTTTTCTTTATATATCTATTATTAAATGGTTTATTTATTAATTCATGGTTATCTTATGATCTAAAATCACTTGATTTTTCTTCGCAACGGGGCAGGAGAGGGACAGCGAATGTTTATTGTACTAGGTATATAAGCTCACCAGACCCCGTTAGAACGTAAGCTCCATGAAGGGAGGGACTGTGCATTTACAGTTCAGTGCCAGAGCCCCAACATCCAGCATACCACCTGGTGTATATAATGTTGAATGAATGAATGACAGACAATTAGTGCCCAAGAGTCTAGAACTTAGGTAACCAGACTCAAAACCTTCTTTCCAAAAACGCAGTTTGTAATGCTTTTAGATCAACAAGTAACTTTCTTAGGATGAAATATATTGAGATATTCAAAGAGTCTACCATACTGTTAACCCTCAACACAGAGATTCTAAATAAGCAGTACTCACAAAGTCCTAGTTCCATGGGATTCCCCTGGGGCTCACATGCGGTGAGAAAATGCTGACAGTGAGCAAGAAGTGACGAGGTTACGAAAGAAAAAGAAAATAATAGCTCAAACTTTTAAAAGCAGCAACAATTTTTAAAGCCATACACACATCTACAAAGCTTCAGTCATTATTTAAGCAATTTTAGGTCATAAAAAGTATTGTTGTTTCAGTAGAGGGAAAACTCCCTCTAAGAGTTTTCGAAGCTGCGAAATGTTAAAGAGAACATCAGCCCTAGAAACAGCTTCCAGGAGCCCTTCAGAAATGGCTGTCCAGTTAGGGCTTTACAAGCAAAGGAATCAACTCAGGAAGAGACCCAAACCATAAAACCTACAGGAAAATTATGACCCTGAGACTGTTTTTCATTTTCAAACTAATTAACAAGGCAGAGGAGGAGAGGATCATTTATTAGTGCTCTGAGATGGTTAATTGGTCAAACGTTATTCTGAGTGGTCTGTGAGGGTGTTTCTGGGTGAGACTGACCTTTAAATCAATTGACTGCATAAAGCAGATTACTCTTCCCAATGGGGGTGGGCCTCTCCAATCGGTTAAAGGCCTGAATAGAAGAACAAAAAGATTGACCTTCCCTAATCAGTAGAGAATTCCTCCTGCCTGGATGCTTTCAAGTTGGGACATTAGCTTTTTTTTTTTTTTTTGCCTTTTGGCTCAAACTAAAACATAAGGACTTCTGGCCAAGATAGAGGCATAGGTAGACCGACTGTGCCTCCTTGCACAACCAAAATAAGGACAACAACAATTTAGAAACAAAACAACAACCAGAACTGACAGAAAATTGAACTGTATGTAACTTGGACAACCAAGGAGTTAAAAGATAGACACATTCATCCAGACCGGTAGGAAGGGCAGAGTCGGGTAGCTGGGCGGAGAGGGATCTCGACACAAAAGGCGGTGGCACTGGGCACGCAAGGCACCTGGGGTGGGCAAGATGGTGGTGGGAGGACCCTGGGTGCATGGACGCTGGGTGCACAGGCAGCGGCTGGCAGACCCCAGGTGCAGGGTGGCAATGGGCAGACTCAGTGAGGTGGTGATTGTGAAGCAAGGCACTGTGCTCAAGGCAGCTGGCTGACCGGGTGGTTGCACATTCATGCACAGATAAACCAGGCAAAACTGGGGAGCGAGACAGACCATGCAATTCAGGGTCCCAGCATTGGGAAATAAAGCCTCAAAACACCGACTAAAAACACCTGTGGGGGTTGAGGTGCAGGGAGAGACTCCCAGCCTCACAGAAGAGGTCACTGGAGAGACCCACAGAGTCCTAAAGTGTACACAAGCCCACCCACATGGGACTCAACACCAGAAAGGCCCAGTTTGCTTGGGGGAAGCAGCGGAGGGGCCTGAGATCCGACAGAGTGAAGCAAGCGCCATTGTTCCCTCTTGTTTTCCACTCTGACCCCGCCCCCACATACAGCATCACAACCCAGTGACTAGGTTACTTTCCCCTGGTGAACACCTAAGGCTCCGCCCCTCATATGGAACAGGCATGACAAGACAAAAAAAAATGGCCCAAACAGAAGAATAGATCAAAGCTCCACAGCAAATACAACTAAATGACGTAGAGATAGCCAACCTATCAGATGCACAGTTCAAAGCACTGGTGATCAGGACGCTCACAGAATTGGTTGATTTTGGTCACAAATTAGATGAAAAAATGAAGGCTACACTAAGTGAAATGAAGGAAAATGCACAGGGAACCAATAGTGATGGGAAGAAAACTGGGACTCGAATCAATGGAGTGGACCAGAAGGAAGAAAGAAATAACCAAACACAACAGAATAAAGAAACAAGAATTCAAAAAAATGAGGAGGCTTAGGAATATCCAGGACATCTTTAAACATTCCAACATCCGAATTATAGGAGTACCAGAAGGAGAAGAGGAAGAGAAACAAGTGGAAAACTTATTTGAACAAATAATAAAGGAGAACTTCCCCAATCTGGCAAAGGAAATAGACTTCCAGGAAGTCCAGGAAGCTCAGAGAGTCCCAAAGAAGGTGGACGCAAGGAGGAACACACCAAGGCACACCATAATTACATTAGCCAAGATTAAAGATAAGGAGAGAATCCTAGAAGCAGCAAGAGATAAGGGGACAGTTACCTACAAAGGAGTTCCCATCAGACTGTCAGCTGATTTCTCAAAAGAGACCTTATAGGCAAGAAGGGGCTGGAAAGAAGTATTCCAAGTCATGAAAGGCAAGGACCTACATCCAAGATTGCTCTATCCAGCAAAGCTTTCATTTAGAATGGAAGGGCAGATAAATCGCTTCTCAGAGAAGGTCAAGTTCAAGGAGTTCATCATCACCAAGCCCTTATTATATGAAATGTTAAAGGGATTTATTTTTAAAAAAGAAGATAAAAAATATGTACAGTAAAATGACAGCAAACTCACAATTATTAACAACCACACCTAAAACAAAAACAAAAAGAAACTAAGCAAACAACTAGAACAGGAACAGAACCACAGAAATGGAGATCACATGGAGAGTTAGCAACAGGGGAGTGGGAGGAGGAGAGAGGGGGAAAAGGTACAGAGAATAAGTGACATAGACAGTAGGTAGAAAATAGGGGGAGGGCAAGAATAGTATGGGAAATGTAGAAGCTAAAGAACCAATGACACGTGGACATGAACTAAAGGGGGGGAATGTGGGTGGGAGAGGGTGTGCAGGGTGGAAGGGAATGAAGTGGGGAAATGGGACAACTGTCATAGCATAATCAATAAAATCTATTAAAATATATATTATGATATTTTATGTGTATGTGTTTGTTTCTGGAGAATCCTGACTAATACATACTGCTTCCTCTGTTTGAATACTTGCCAGAGTGAAACACCCCTTGCTCAGTACCATCATTACTAGAAGCCTGAGATGGGAATACAATTTCATCCCACCCCCTCTGCACACACACAGCCCATTCATGAGAATGCATGAGCACATCCTCAGCTAGTGGATAGAGAAGCAATAGTCTAAAAGCTAAAGAGTTATACACATATACCTGATGCGGATTTGATATCCAGAATATATAAAGAACTACTACAATTCAATGACAACAACCACAAAAACACAAACAATTACAAAAATGGGCAAAGGACTTGAATAGACATTTCTCCAAGGAAGACATGCAAATGGCTAATAAGCACATGAAAATATTCTCAACATCATTCATCATTAGGGAAGTGCAAATCAAAATTGCAATGAGATATCATCACACATCCATTAAGACAGCAAGGATGTGGAGATACTGGAACCCTTGTAGACTGCTGGTGGAGATGTAAAATGATGCAGCTGCTACAGAAAGCAGTATGGCAAGTCCTCAAAGAATTAAAAATAGAATTACCATATAATCTAGCAATTCCACCAATGGGTATATACCCAAAAGAACTGAAAGCAAGACTTCGAAGGGATATTTGCACACCCATGTTTATAGCAGTATTATTCATAACAGCCAAAAGTAGGAAATATATATGTTTGGACATATATATTTGTCACTTGAACAACCCAAGTGTCCATTTTCAGAGGAATAAATAAACAAAATATAGGACATACCTACAATGGGATATTATTCAGCCTTTAAAAAGAAGGAAATTCTGACACAAGCTACAACATAGATAAACCTTGAGGACATGCTAAGTGAAATATACCAGACACGGGAAAAATGTCATATGACTCCACTTACATGAGGTACCTCGAGGAGTTAAAGTCATAGAGACGGAAATCAAAATGGTAGTTGCCAAGAGCTAGGGGAGGGGAGAATGGGGAGTTTGGGAATTTACTAATAAGTTTCCGTTTTATAAGATAAAAAGAGTTCTGCAGATAGATGTTGCTTATGAGTATACAACAATATGAATATACTTAACACTAGTGAAATACTATTTTTAAGTTTATGAACTATATACTTCAAAATGGTTAAGATGGTAAATTCATGCTACATGTATTTTACAATTTAAAAATAAAGCTACAGACTTAGAGATCTCCAAGGTACATGAGTAAGCTTTAAAAAAAAGTTGCAACAAAATGCAAGTAATATAGGCCCATTATGCAAGAAGTAATGTAAATATATACGCACAGAAAGGAGACAAGTTGTCATTAGCAGTTACCAGGAAGATGGGAAAGGGGAGATAAAGCAGAAAGTGGACGCTCATGTACCACACTGTGTGCCTCTGTGTTGACTGAGCCTGGTACAGTAAGAACGTATTTGTATTTGTTTTTAAAGGCAGCTCTAACAAGACAAATTGTCATTAGCAGTTACCAGGATGATGGGAAAGGGGGGATAAAGCGGAATGGGGACGTTCATGTACCACACTGTGTGCCTCTGTATTGACTGAGCCTGGTACAATAAGAACATATGTGTATTTGCTTCTAACAGCAGCTGTCCCAAAGCACCAATGACTGAGTGGCTTAAACAATAAACATTTATTCTCTCCCAGTTCTGAAGACTGGAGGTCAGAAACAAGGTGACCGTGGGGCAGCAGTCCCCTGAGACTCTGGGTAGAACCCTCCCTGGCTTCCAGGGGAGGCCACCAATCTTAGCTTGGAGTTTCTTGGAGCTCTGCAGCGGCCCCTCTCCAACCTCTACCTCTGCCGTCACATGTTCTCTCCCTGTGTGTTTCCCTTTGCTTGGCATTTTCTTTTTTCTTACAAGGACACCAGTCCTATCAGATTAGGGCCCACCTTCACGACCTCATCTTCACGTGACTACATCCGCAAAGACCCTATTTCCAAACAAGGTCACATTCACAGACTCCAGTGGTGAGGACTTCAACATATTTGAGGAGATGCAATGCAACCAATAGCAGTATTCGCATTTTAAAAAACTTCACTTATGTTTTGTGGAACACCATACTAATGAGCCCACAAGAGGAAAATGTAAATATCCTTTAGAGGCAGTATTGTAAGAATTAAGAACTTGAATTTAAGGAACCACACTGTAAAAGGTCAAATCCCAGTCAACTATTTACAAACCACATAACCTTGGGAAGTCCATTAACTTTTCCTTGCTTTGGTTTCCTTATCTTTCAAATAATGACACCTAGTTCAAAGGAGGAGAACTAAATTATTGTTATGAGTTACAACGTGCTTAGCATGTAGTAAGTGCTCAATCAACACAAGCAATTGTGCTATTATCACTGTTTACAAGGTTCCGAAGACTCCCCTACGAAGCATTCTTGGGGACACAGAGCCTTTCTTTATGCAGCGCCTACTTAGTGTCTTTCTCATGCTTGACTTCAGAGCACCAGCAATTTCCTCTGCCGTAGGGTGACACTGCCGCACCACATATTCTTCATCCATGCAGTTATCCAACCACCTCCTGGGCGCAGTCCCATCTGCCACGTGGCAGTCAGTCTCTTGATGGCTGACCGGGTCTCAGAGCAGTGCCACCAAAACCGTCAGGGCAAAACGCCCACCAACTCATTGCAGCCCACAGAGGGGCACAGAGCACTCCTCGGCCTCAGACCTCCCCCTTTCTGTGATCAGCACCCTAAATTTGGATTTTAATCTTGGCCTCACTTGCTGCTATATCTGTACCCAGTGAATCTTACAGAGTTTGGGGGAGGAGTCACGCTGCTATGACAACCTGACAACTCCGGGTAGAAAGACAGAACAAATGGAATTTCGGGGTCAAGACCACCGAAGGATTCAGAAACACCCATTTCTGCCTTTGTTTCACAGAAACAAATCTTGAGATGCTACAAGAAACAGACCCCTCTTCTCTTTTTTACAAGTTTCTAGCCATTGACAAAAATAAAGGCCTGCTTATACAAGTATTCTATTCACATGCCATTTCCTAACAGGATAGAAACTAAAACTCACACTTCATTCAGCAAGTCAGGAAGTCAGCTGATTTCCTTTAAAGCTCTCTCTCTGCATGAAACAAGCAATTGTCCAGTCTGGATTTTATACATAATATTACTTTTTGACCTACAGTTTACAAATAAACTAAGAGAGGGACACAAAAAAAACTTTGGCCCTTTCATCTCCCGTGGTTTCGAGGAGCCAGAGGAGGGCAGAGAAGGTGAAAGAACTGCCATGGTAACCACGGACCTCGTCTTCGACTGGGATGGCTACCCTGCCCGCACCGTCCCCGAGCCACTCACATCCAGCACACTTTGTCTTCCTGTCCACATTCTGGTGGGGCTGCGAAGGAACAGTCAGTTATCTAAAGGGTAAATCACAGTCAAACCAACCTGCGAACACAAACCATGGATTAAGATAGTGTGCCGGATATGCAGGCACTAAACAATCTAAAATGAACCAAAGAAAATTCTGGAAGGCTTGCTACCCCGGGATAGGATCAGCCAGGGGGCAGCAAGTGTAATCGACGAGGTTCATCTTTGAAAAACCACTCTAGGCTAAATCGAGAGCTGACATCTTAGGGTCGGAGTTGAAATTTTATTTTAAAGAAAGAAAGTCGGAAGTACCCTCAGCAGGATCCTCTTTACTTTCCGGTCTCTTAACCTCTTTTTCTAGACCAGTTTTTCTGATCTTGAACGAGGACAGAGTAAGTACTGAAGGGAGAATTTGTTAACTCAAGGGTCTGGGGTTAAGGAAGTAAAAAGGTGATGAGTTAGTTGGGTTATAATTGTGTAATTTTTCTGAAATTGTAACAAATAGCAAGTGCTTAGAATGACACAGGAAGAATATAAACTGGATCTGGACAAACAGACCAGAGAAGTGGGATGGGATTGGGGAAAAACAACTCTGGAGCACGAGCCAGAAGGTTCCAGTCTTTGCCGTGGCTCCACCACTTCACCTGCCGCGCCAGCAGACGAGTTATTCAAACTCACTAAACTTCGGGTGTTTCAACCACAAATCGGTACAGCACCTGCCCTGATCTCAGCTATTGTGCATATATGAAGTCACAGACATGAAAGCCTTGTATAAACTCGTAAGTACTGCTCTGGGATAGAGCTAATTCTATGAAAACCTAGATTGGCCGGATGTAGGGAATGGATGTTCTCCTGCTTTGCATATCCTTCAGCCTGCCCAGGAGTTCCTTATATCCAGTAGGAAAAAATGCAATTGAAAACAAAAATTGCTAACTCAACATGCATATAGATTTTTAGGCCAATTTCCCAAAAGTAGATTTAAGGGTGAGGACCTGCTGCTTTGGAGAATCAAAGTGGTAGGTCCTCACCAAGCAAGCCGTGATATGTTCACCACAAGGTACAGAAAACCCATAGGCAAAGCAGCTCTTCTTCCTAAAAGGCACCTCCGTAATGAAATCACTCACCGTTGTGCAGGAGATAAAAAGTTTTAGTTCATAAAATTTTAGTTGGTAGCATGCCATGTCAATTAGCTTCTTACTCTATGTTCAGTGCATTAGCACTAAATTAGAACTAATTACCCTCTCAATTGACGATTTAGAGGCTGTTAAAATATAGATTAGCATGAAAGAAATACAGTATCCTGGGGAAAGTGAAATTCTGATGGAAAGGAGATGAACTCTAGTATCTACATTTAGTGTGTTAACGATCCTGTATCAGGCACGAAAGTAGAATGTTAACATAGAGCTACTACCTTTCCTGACCTCCTGGGACCTCAAAGGATAAGGTAACTCAAAACACACATGCACACACACGCATACATGCACACCTAACAGTAGAGCTGCTATCCAGTATGACGCACAGTCGATACCAAACCTTGGTTAAGTGGAAACAAAGACTTCGCTCAGTATGCAGTCAAAGAGATACCCGATTTTATTGGGATCATTCGCTGAGGCACTGCATGGAGCAATGAAGCAGGGAAGAAACTACAAAAAGGGAGGCAAAAGAGACCATTAGTCATGAACTGAACATGACTAATAAACAAAGCTGTAGCGGGCAATTAAGAGAATTTAACTTTTAAAAAATTATTGTGTTACACCCTGGCTGGCGTAGCTCAGTGGATTGAGCGCGGGCCTGCGAACCAAACAACCACTGTTCGATTCCCAGTCAGGGCACATGCCTGGGTTGCAGGCCAGTTCCCAGCAGGGGACGCACGAGGGACAATCATACATTGATATTTCTCTCCTTCCCTTCCCCTCTAAAGATAAATAAATAAAATCTTTTTTAAAAATTGTTACAAAATTCTATTCCTTAGGTATTTATTGCAACTGCATAACTGTGAGACCCTTTCTCCAAGAAGACTTGCAATTATGAGAAAAAGATTTTTAAAGAGGTGTGAAAGGATTTAACATCTCCTTGTGTAAACATCACCTGGTGATAAGAAGAATAACAGTTTGTCGGTAAACAAGCCCCACCTGGGTTCATAAACAAATCAAGACAAGCTTTTCCAGGTTCTGGAAGGGAATGGCTTTTCTTGCTATTCTCACCACTGAACTTTGGGGACGGCCAATTTCAGAATGGCAATGTTTACCCTGTGCTCCCCCAACCTCACACCTAGCAGGGAACACTAATGACAGGGCAGAATCGTGGGAGTAATTGCTGAGCTGCTTGGAGCCCTTGCAGGCCGGATGTATGCAACAGCAGGAAAGCCCATTACTCCAATTGCTGAAATTATGTCTCAGTGGAGTCGAGTTTACAGAAATATTTATAGAATTAACAAAACACTATCACCAGCAGTTTCCTTGGGTTGCCTAATTTCCTGAAAGCCTTTAGCCTTTTTTTTTTTTTTGGGGGGGGGTTGGCCGAAGGAGGTGGGAAGGAGGAACAAGGCAAGCCAGCCACCAGAAATGCTAAGTGTGAAAAAAGAAATGCTTGGGCTTGTTGCTGCAGTAGTGCAGTGTCTAGAGAAAGCATGGGAAACCAAGCCTGTGTCGTCATCGATCCTAAAGAAGAAACAGACAGCCTATTGCCGTCCACCTCGGACATGGGATCCAAGAACTTTGATTAGCTGTCAACATCCTTACAGATGGAAGGCACCCTGAAATGTTGCCTTTATTTTTCTGGTACTTAAAAAAAAATCACTGCATATCTTTGCTGTATCCTTCATGCTTTGGTCATTTAAGGTCACTCCCCCCTGCCCAAACAATCTCTTTTCCCAGGTTGCCCCTTATATTACCAAGTACTTGTGCTCATCAGTGGAACTTATGGAGAGTAACCGTATTGTCATCGAAATGGAACTTTTTGCTTTCTTGGCAGTTCTGTCAGTTCTGTCTATTAAAAGTCACAAGTGACTCAGAGGAAGAGGGCATTTACTTTCTAGGTCTCAACTGCATGCTTTTTACCAAACCTTGGTTATCACATCATTTGTACTCAGTTAAATTGGTTGTTTCTGCAACTTCCTGCTAGCACTGAAATCGATGTCAAAGCAGGTGGTGTCCACAAGGCCTCCGATCAGTCATGCGTGGGCTCCCTGGCCCAGTGAGGGTCTGTTTAATGAGTCAATGGACGTGGTTCCAGAAAAGAAGTACAGTACATTCAGTGATGTTTGATGTCCCTTCCCTTCCACATCACACAGTGACATGTAAGTTGGCATGTGATTGGAGAGGATGGACAGAAATGAAGTGGGAGTGAGTGAAATCAAACCAGTTCCTGTTAATACCATCCATTAGAATGTCTCCTCACAGCAAGTTCCTTTGAAAATTGGTGATTATGAAATAACCTTCTCATTTTCTTCCTGGTTGTTAAGTGAGAGAAGAAGGCCCCCTGGGCAGCCATCGTCCATTTCCTTCCAGCGTTTCCAGGGTAGTGGAAAGAACAAGAACATTCCAGGTCAAGAGACTCTAAAGGAAGTTTAGCGGTAATAACAAGGACCCCCCCATGCTGTTACCCCCAACTGTGTTTGTTAGATTTCCACTTTGATGCCCACCCTTACCTGAAATTCAGCTAGTCTAAATCAATCTCAACTTTCTCCTTCCCCTCCCCCAAAATAGATCCCTACTTTGGCTTCTCTACTTCCATCAGTGGAATTATCCATCACTGACCAAGGATTAATACTTTGAAAATCATCTTTACACATATCCTCCTTTTGCACCAACACCCAGGTTATTTCTTAATAGAGTTGTCATCAGAGTCATCAATTGTATCAACAGATCTGGGCCTCATACCCATGCTCCGAAACTCACTGATAGGAACTAGAGTTAGCTGTGAATATAAAGGCTCTCCCACCTGCTTGGGGGTCTTTAAACAAGGGAAGTGGGCTTTACAATATTAAAAACAATTTGGAGAGTACACAAGGAGTACACTGAGGTCCTGCCAAGAAGCTGGAAACAGGGAAGGTCAGAAGGCCTTCTGAGACCGAAAACACAGCAGTGGTGCCTGGGATAGGTGCACAGGCCAGCAATGACACAGATGGGACTAAAGAGCACAGAGGCCATCAGGATCTCAACAGAAAAGAAGCTGGCCCAGCATGGGCACCTTGAGCAAGACAAGTCACTGGTCAAAGAACTGGTAGAAGCCACACACATGCAAGAAGAGCGGTGAACAAAACAGGCTGCTGCCTGCACAGAGCTGACAGTCCAATGGAGGAGACAGAGAACAGCCCAACCTAGAGTTTAACTCTTTCCATTCACCCAGAATGGAAACTGCCCTTGCTCTGATCACCAAGAATCTTCTGGTTATGGTTCTCCTTTTCGTCTGCGTCTGCTCGCAGGGAGAGAAAGCACTGCCCTGTGGCAGCCACGTTTCTCACTGTAAATCCTCCGTGGGGTGTTGTACATTCGGAGCACATGCTGAAATCGGCACTTGGATGCAGCCATGCTGGGGTGGCGCCTGAGACTCTGACTGGTCCCAAGCCCCCAGGAGACGCAGGTGCTGCTGACCCACAGGACACACTCTGAGGAGCAAACATGTCAATGAGAGCTCATACGAAGGTGTGACAGACCAGTGAAATTCGAGCCTCAGGGGCTGAGACCAGGAACTAGGAATGCTTCACGCTCCGGATGACCCCATGGGCAGCCAAAGTTGAGACCCACTAGATGTTTCTCAAGGCCTGAGGGCCTTCCCTCAGCCTGAACCTCTGCTGTGCTCTCAGGTGCAGACCAGCACAGCCCTGTCTGCGCAGGCTGGGCTTCTTTCATAATTTTAACTTCCTCAGGGCCAAGACAGAATCGCCCAAATCGTGGCAAATTTCACATTTATCGAGCCAATGCCTTGAACACAAAGTACGACTTCACAGGCTAGTTCATTTGAAGGTACTAACACACGCGTACATCTGAGGCCCAAACAACCCTACATCCCTCCCTTCTTGGTGGGTGCTGAACAGTGTCTCCACTAGTTGCCTGGTTATTTGAAAAATTTTTTTCCTCTAAGAACTAGATAATGAGAATGAAAGATGGAAGAGAGATATTATAACTATTGGCTTTCTCAGTAAAATATCAAAACTGATGTAACAAAATAAACCCTAGGTGATTTCAAATTCAAACAATATCAATATAATATCAATATAAAGAAAATGCTTTTCTTCCACTAACAAGCTGTATCCTCATGTCACTATCACAAAACTATTCCCATTCAAGAAAATTGGTTTCTTGAGTCAAAATCACAAAGATTGTGCATGAGTAATACAATGAAAAAATCAATGAAATATTTCCTCCTCCAGAGGAAAATTCTTATAAGAGAAATATTCATTATTCATTATTCTATAAGGGATGGATTAGGTCCCTTCTCAAATGAGTTGAGGCACTTCAGGCGCTCACTGTGAGACCTGGGCAAGGTAGTTACACTCCCAAGCCCTTCACTTCGACATCTGGAAATAAGGATTACAATATTGCCAGCCTCATGGGAGGACATAGCAAGGCTCTCCACACAGCCTGGCACATGTGTAGTGCCCACCAAAGGGTATCGGCAGTATTAGCTGAATGCCTGGAGCTAGGTATCACCTCGCATCAGAGATGAGGCTGAATTAGGGAGATGCTGGCAGTGGTTACTGTGGCTAAATTTAGGATCATTCAAATGATGGAAGTTCTCCACAGATCGATGAAAAAAGAAAACTATCTCCCAACTCCAAAGGGGAACAGTATTTTTTAAAAATTAATTGACTTGCCTGCTTTGTTTTAGTCTTCCAGCTAGAACAAAAAGGTTATCCCTAGGCACAAATGCGATCCCTTTCCTGATTTCTTAACGAGTTCTATATCAAGCCTGTTCTGGTAATTTCTCCAAGTATATGTTACGTAGGGAAAGAACACCTGTCATGGAAAATGCACTGAGTGCTGAGAAGAATCATCTAGACATAGCCAGAAAAGGAAAATGTGAATGAGAAGGCAGGGGCTCAAGATTACCGCTTCCGCTCCCTGAGAGATCAGGGTTTTTTTTTTAAGATTTTTTATGTATTTATCTTTAGAGGGGAAGGGAAGGAGAGAGGGAGAGAAATATCAATGCATGGTTGCCTCTCGTGTATCCCCTGCTGGGAACTGGCCTGCAACCCAGGCATGTGGCCTGACTGGGAACCGAACTGCAATCCTTGGGTTCGCAGGCTCAATCCACTGAGCTACACCAGCCAGGGCAAGAGAGATCAGTTTTTAATGCAATATAGGATACGCTGATAAGAAAGTCATCATTTAAAAATCTTAGTAACAACTATATCTGAATACCAGAAACTGATTTCGCTAATTAACATTTTGACTTGAAATAATTACCTATTACACCAATAAGTAGATTATCATTCTTAGCAATATGTTCATTTATAATTCATTCTATTTTAAACCATTGTTAAGAACGTATTTGATGGCACTAGTATTCATGTTGTAAATGGTTCTACAAATCTACTGCTGAAACATATTTAAAGAGATATAGGGATCCATAAAGGTGTTCTTTCTTATCTTTCTATATAAAAACTATACATTTTTTCAAAGACATGACTTTTTTATAGGATTCTAGCCCTATTATATAGTTAGCCTTAGGAAAAAGTACCTTGTTTTATAGAGATCCAATAAATAGTGAAGTAAAACATTTTTCTTTCCTGCCCAAGATGTTTTTAAGTAATTTTCCAAAGGACAAGTGTTAGCTTAACAATAAAACAAACAAAAGGTGAGAGGAAAGAAAAGCACCGTATCAGTGATTGGCCAGCTTCTCTGAGTACCTGGCAGGACTAGCATCTCTAAGGAAATGAACTTTAGTAACTGCGACTGGCTCTCTCCAAACTGGAAAAAGACCTGTCCCAACAAGGCTCTATTAAGTCAAACAACCATTTACAAATATATTGGAAGGCATATTTATCTATTGCAACCTAGGCTTAAAGTCCCTTGTTTTTTTGCAGGTGTGAAGGAAAGTAAGTTTGATAAATGCTGGAATGGAGGTAGTTTGGCTGACCCTGTGATTTTCAGTGTCAATAGCCTTATTTGATATTTCTTTTGTGATGGAACCTCAACACATACTGTTTAAGATATCAAAACAGTAGCAGTTACAAAATAGTCACAGAGATGTAAAGTACAGCATAGAGAATATAGTCAATGATATTTCAACAGCTGTGTATGGTACCAGGTGGGTACTAGACTTAATTGGGGACATCACTTTGTAAGTTATAAAAATGTCTAACCATTATGCTATATACCTGAAACTAATATAATATTGAATGTCAACTGTGACCAAAAAAACTTTTAAATTAAAAATAAATCTCAAACTGCAAGTTTAGCATTTCTTAGTTGGGAAGCACCAGTGTGTCGGTACATGTATTAACAAGTGATTCCCTGGGTGCAGGCAGGGTGTGGAGGGAAGGGTTTATAGCATGTGCCAATTTCCTTGGTGTAAATATACCCGGCATGGCTGACTTCGGACTGCCTAGGTGACAACATTGAAAGTGTAGTTGGAATGAGCTGTGCACTGTTGGAGCTGGTGCAAGCTGGCTCCGGCACATCACTGGAAATAAAGTCCTACATCAGCAATACCATATAGCTCTAGGCCAGTTTCGATCTGAGTTGCACCAGAAACTACCTCATCCAAGTTGAAAGCATTTAATTTTTTATTCTTACAATGTCTGTTAGCAAAAGACTAATAATGTTGGGGCACAATCGGTTGCAAACCCCTTGGGGAAAAAAAACAGGGTAACAAATGGAATGATTTCTTAAGGAACAAATCCTATCATACTAATCTCCAATAACTCAGGGCCTGGCCTAAAAGATATCATCCATCATGATGTCAGGAAGGCTTTGAGTCTTTCCCACACAATGCAGTCATTAATAAACTTGAGAAGCACAGTTTATATGGTTACTAAAATAAGGTACCCAACTTCTAAGAAATGTATAAGGTAGTCACAGCTTTGATCTGCAAAG
This sequence comes from Carollia perspicillata, assembly GCA_004027735.1. Classification (NCBI taxonomy): domain Eukaryota; kingdom Metazoa; phylum Chordata; class Mammalia; order Chiroptera; family Phyllostomidae; genus Carollia; species Carollia perspicillata. Next base: position 2,566 of record PVKM010020428.1, on the reverse strand, counting down.
AAAAGAATTGTCCTCAGTACACTTATTGAACAATAATCCAAGTTGTTTAAAGTTGTCATCGGTAGGGCCTGACGATCAATTCTATAGGTAATGTGTGAGTGGCGGTAGTCAGAGCTCCAATAGAAAAAGAGGTTGGACGACTTCTTAAAATTAATCATGAAATCTAAAGACTCATCAGAATGACTGCATGCAGTTACAGTATATGGAATAACAGACATCTGTACATTTTCTCAGCTTTAAAGAAGACAAAAACGTGAAGCCACAGGGAACCAGCTACACCTAAAATATCTACCTATGCCACTTCCCTCTGAATTGTCAGGTTCTTCCTCACATAATTTTAACAAACCATTTGAGTTAAGAAGATGGTTTAGTGCTTTCAAGGAGAGTATTGACATACTAATTCATGTTTGTGTGTTCTTATACTACAATTTATTAATCATGAACAAGAGCACAGTCGTATTTATTTTTTGTTGAAAGAGTCCATCGCGTTGTGTGTGTGGGGGGGTACTATCTTTTCACTTACAGTTGAGAAAGAAATACCCTTTACATTCTATGGAATATATTAGTTCAAAAAAAATGAATGACCCTTTCATCTCCCTTCCCTTATTCTCATAGAATTGCAAAGAATAGTAATATTTATAAACATGTCTATATTTATTAAACATTTAATTTCAATATCGTAAAAAATTCTTTGGTTTGTAAATACTTGCTACTCATCAGGGCCTTTAATAAATTGTTTGACACATAAGTAAAAAATTTACACAAAAGTGAATTGACTGGAAGCAAATTCTAGTCCTGGCTTCTGCGTTTACAGTTCACAACCAAAATTCTCCTTTTTGCTAAAAGGACATTATTTCTCTCTTGCTACCTTATAAAATGAAATTTTACTTTTTTTTTAAAAATTCAGAGTTCTCAAAATACATATTGTTACTTCAGAAAACATAAACAGCCCTGGCTGGTGAGGCTCAGTGGATTGAGCACCAGACTGCAAACCAAAGGGTCACCAGTTCGATTCCCAGTCAGGGCAAAAGCTGGATTGCGGGCCAGATCCCCTGTGGTGGGGCGTGTGAGAGGCAACCAAACACTGATGTTTCTTTCCCTCTCTTTCTCTCTCCCTTCCCCTCTCTCTAAAATAAGTAAATAAAATCATTTTAAAAAAGAAAACATAAACTATGGCAAGGTTGGTAACAGGAGAGGCATTTAAAGGCTCTGAATTGTCAAAACAAAATAATGACATCAACTCAGCAATAATAAATTGATAGTTTAATTCCATAAAAGCTTGACCAAAGGAAATTACAACAGTCAAGTTTCATATTATTAAAATTTGGAGTGAGCTAATAAAAGAGATCACGTTGACTATATCTGGTTATCTAAAGACAGAGCAATTTGTTTTGGATGGTTCGGGGTATCACCCTGCCAGGAGCTTCGGGCCTCAAAAGGAAGGAGCCTTCTCATGGTCCGATTCTACGCTTTCAAGAGTCCTGACACAGCCACTAAGTCATACGCAGCTTCATACAATGACACGAAGCCCCAACGGGCAGAAAAAGCCTCTAATGTAATAAGAAAAGCAAATAAAAGTGATATATTACTATGTGATCTTTTTGCGGATGTGCCTGTTCATAAAGACTTAAGAAGCTTTAAAGAATTGAAAAGAAAAAATAGGCATTGTCACATAATTCAATAGAGAGTTATGGAAATATTTTTCCCCCAGAATATTAGAGAGCATGGAGTAATGGAATAGTTTTAAGGAGAATAATAAAGACATACATAAAATGTGCATGAGCAGAGGGATCAAGGCAATTTATAATCTTTCCTGTGGGAAGGTTTATATGTTTTCATTCTCTATGTGGGGCACACTTGAACAGAGGCCGCTCTCTGCCTGTCGCTGTCTTCTCTAGAAACAGCGTGTGGTTGTATGCAGTCACGTGGGAGACACCACAAACCGTACGGCCACTAACAATACCACTAAACTTTATTTAAAAGACTATGAAGTACAACAAAATTTCATCTTTTCATAGACCATTTTTCAGAGGAGAATTTTTGCCCTTACTTCCGTTATTTGATTAAGTCTGCCTTTTGTGGGACCAGGGGAGGCTTCCTCTATATGATAAAATAATGAAGTAAAGCTTTTTAAAATATTATAATTTGAAGACCATCACTTTCAGATAAAATATTCTCACTTATTAGTAACCCCATATTACGATTCCAAGTCAGTCATAAAATAAAAACGATAAACATTAAAATCGAGTACAGACAGTACCCGACTACAGAATGTTTTGTGTTCTGAAAGCTCATTTATAATTAGAACACTTTTTCAAGAGACAATGCCGTAAGAGATAATTAGAGGCCTAGGTCAGCCCACAGATATCTATTTAGCCCACAGTGTTCCTCAAACACAGTACTTCGAGCGCTCAGGCCTGAAGAACCTTGGCAGAGTCTGTGTGTTGCAGGAAAAGAAGGAGAATTAAGTGTCATCACTCACTAGTCGTGTCATCACAGGCATTTCCTCAACTGCAAAACAGAAGTATGACACCTGCCCCAGTTACTCCAAAAGTTTGCTCTGAGC
>PVKM010020427.1:0-23364 GCA_004027735.1 Carollia perspicillata | reverse complement strand
CGCCGTCAGATCTCATGTGATCCAATGAGAGAAAAGCTGCAGTAACAGCAGGAGCAACCTGCTTGCCAGGACACCCTCCTGAAACCAGAGCCCAGCGCAGGACCCCCAGGTGCAGGGCCTGGAGCTCCATTGGCCGACCCCACAGGAGGAGAGGAGTCGGAGAGAAATGGGGTGTCCAGGTCCTGGTCCTGGCTCACGGCAGCCCTCCCCGGACAGCGGCCCTGCCCAGACGGACTGACCTCCTTGGGGGAATTTAAAATTTGGGGGGGAGGCACCCAAAACACAAGGTCCCCTATGTCTGGGGCACAGGGCTGGGGGCCCCTTGTCCCTGTCTAAGAATAGAACCCCACCTCACAGATCTATACTTGTTTTGTGTGTATCCATTTGGTATTCAACCTTGGTTGAGAATTCTTTAAAAAGAAGGATTACATCACAGACTTGTTCCGTGTCAGTCACGGATGCCCACACCATGCTAGATTCGTGCCTGATGCCTGGTGGGCTGCTACGGACCCAGGGACTGGTAGAATTCTCTCCCTGCACGCAGAGTCAGAGAAATACTGGCCTGGAGTGATGCTGTGGAAACACCACACAAGAAGCTGATGTTGAATCATTAAAATTTCCCCTTCACATGCACCCTCTAGTCAGTCTGGTACCGCGCAGTCATCACAGAGCCTCTCCCGTAACTGCTGGGACTACTGCTGGGACTGCTGCCGCTCCGTCCCTACGTTTCTGCAGTGACATTCTGAAATATCTTTTAGCAACACCATAGATGTTGTCTTGTAGTCTGGAGTCTTTATGATATTCTGAAAAATCCTCTTCTGCATCTCTGCACAAATAACATATCTCATCATCCTTTTGCAATGGATGTGTTTGTGTGTGTGTGTGTGTGTGCATGTTTTGTGTTTATGCGCACATGTTTGTGTGTATGTGTTGTAGGTCTGTGTATACCTGGGTGTGTGTTCTGTTTGTATGTATGTGTTGTGTTTGTGTGTGCTTGTCTGTATGCATGTATTTCTTCTACTTGCCTTAGTGGGGAAACATTGAAACAATTAATTCTTCTACCAGCACTCCAATTTTCTCTCTCTCTCCTGCTCTCAGTCTTCTGGCCAATTTAGAAGTCCCTCCTGTTTTGCCTTTTCTCTGTAGGAAGGCAACGTTTCCACGTTTGAGTGTCATTTCATTACATTTCTAAAGCAGCCATCCTGCATCCCCAAATTAACTCTTGTCTGGCTGGAAGTGTAAATGGCTTATCAGGGTGACATGCAGTTGTCAGAAAAAAGTCCTCACTGTAATGTATATTTCCTCCTTGGTGTGCTTGGGGGCATCAATTAACGTCAGGAGCCTGACAATTCCTAGGACACATCCCTTTGACTACGACACTGGCGTGATGTTTCCTGACATGTGGGCACTGTTTTCCATGCAAGGCTCAATCCTCTTGCCCTTGATTTCATGACGTTCGTATACTTGTTTCCTCTTTCCTATCTCCTGTCTGGGGACGGAGTGTAACAGAGCGTCTGGGTTCTTAGTGAGCTATAAACCCCTTGGCAGGTCTTTCTCCTCTTCTTTCTCTCACCCTTTCTTAAGAGAAAATTACTCCAACCTGAAAAGTAGTAAAATGATGCTATTTGAACCCTTTCTCCTATATTTTTATTTACACAATGGTTAGGTTTTAAAGAAAGCCTTTGACTACTAAGCTTCCAATGATGACAGCTTCAGAATTAGAGGCCAAGATTTTCATCAGCGCTTTTAAATTAATTATTAAATAAATAAATACTTATGGAGAAGTTCTTCTATTTTAAAGGAAATACACGGGATACTCTTGTATTGCCATGGAAACACATGGAAATACAAGACCGGACACCGGCCTGCTCTGCGTCAGTTAGATAGGGTAGGGCGGCACAGAGGGAGCAAAACTTCCTCTCCCGCGTTGCGCAGGCAGACACCGTGCTGGGGACGAGGCTGCGGAAGGAGTTCGGAGACGAGTCCCAGAGAAACCGGGTAAGCCAGAGTCGTACAGGACCGCAGGCAGCCATTCTGGTTCTAAGGCCTCCACCGAACCCAGGTATTCTGAAGCCCCTTAGAGAGAGCCCCCTGCACGCGTGTACGCCTGGGCTCCACTCTCACCCGGCACCCTGTCTTCTTCTATCTATTTGGGATGTCAGCGGCAACTTTAGTTACAAAGGCATAACAGATGCCCCGTGGGAAAGCCTAACACACCCTTCGGAAGGCAGAATTGTTCCCTCATAGTGCCCTGCTACACATTTTGAGATGGACAGAAAACACAAACCAGTCCGAAAGAAATCGAAGAAAAATGCCACTACAAATACATGGAGAGGTTTTCCTTACAGAGTGTGCGTGAATAAAAAAATATTGCTTGTTTATAGGAATTTGACCTTAAGGCTTCCAAGAAAAGGAAGTGCAATAGGGGTCTATGTGAAGGAAATGCCCTTTCCCTAGATTTTTAATATCAGTTTTGCAAATGGGTCAAGCCAAAGTGAGCTAAGAGATCAGTAAATTGATTTTCTTCCTCCTAGGAATCAGCTTAGTCCCGCTATTCTTTACCATGCTAGGGCCTTATTCTAGATAAAAATATTTCTATTGCTCTTCAGATAAACTTAGGGGAGATGGAGGATGGGGACCTAAAAGGATTATGGTGTTAAAATTTCAAAGCCTTTCGCTTTTAAGCACAAATTCTAATTAACATTTAAAGGATACTCAGAAGAACCCTTCCAAAACCAGACCAGGGAAGATATCCAAGGCAGCAAAAGATATACCCTTTGGCAATCCCAAAGAGATTAGACTCAAACACAAGAAAATCTGTGTGGTGACAAATTGCTCCAACGCCGCCACCTTTAAGCCCAGTTAAACACTCCCGACTATGAAATGGCAATTTCAGAAGACAGAAACATGGTCTGAGCTCTAATGAAACATCTTCCTGGTTTTCCCTAAATTAAGAAGAGATCTCAGAAGTTTTATCCGGATAGCATTTCTACAAACATAACCTTGGCACTGGCCCCTCAGGTCCCAGGTCTAACAATACCCAATATTATATTCATGTTTCCACTTTGATATTCCACAGCACTCGGGTACCTGGAGCGCATCTACATAAATCAGTGGGGGAAAAACTGTAATAACAATAACAACTGCATCCTATTCAGTGATTGAAAACTGCAACTATGTTTTCCAATCTGCATGCAATGATGGAGTGTCATCATGTGGAATGAAAAACCATGGATTATAGTCCCTGTGCCCATACGCTTATGGGGCCCTGTTTGCATCAAGCTCAAAGATGACTTGATTTTTAAATTGGTTTCTGAACTTCTGCCTTGTAAGCTGAAAGACACGGCGTATTTATTCAAGGAGAGCTCTGTGGAGGTGAAGCAGGTGATCCACGGAGATTCTACCATAACTTTTCCTCAACTGCCATTCATTAAACAGGTTCCATCTCATGGACCATGAATCATTTCATTTTTAAGTACTCTTTTATTTCCTTTAAATTTATCTAAAACTTTATTAGATTCAACTGGCACAGGCCTGACAGACAGCTCACATACATTTTAAACCTTCCCAGCGGAGAAGCATAAAACAGTTAAAATCTATATTTGATCTGACAACATCAGTACAGTGTTTGAATTAGGAACAGATTAGACATAATTGAAGATAAAGAGGACGCAAGCACCACTCCCATTTTGGTGAAGTGGGCTTTAAATTATCAGATTCATCCAGAATACATTACTGAGAAACATTGAATTGTTATCTTTAGACAGCCTTTTCTAAGAGTTTACAATTTCTCAGTTCAGTGAAGCTTACCACCAGCTTGTTATCAGAACAAAAACCGAAAAATCACTCGGTTCAGAGCACAGAACTGATGTCAAAAAGTACACATTTCCCTCTGATAACAGACACTTTATCGGACAGCTAAGGGGCTACCTCATGCACAATCTTTTCAGGTCTTTCTACTTCCCAGAGAATTCCTGAGTAGGTTACAAATTAGCATTGTTTACCAATAGGGGTCCATACCAGGCCCCGCCTCCATCTCTAATTAAACATCCCACAGCCACCTGCACACACTCACACCCACCTAGTCACACCCACATGTGTGCACACATGGATACACACACACATCTAGGCTTGGCCAAGGTCCTTTCACCATTCTTAGTAATGGAGCTGAACTCATTATGCAAAGCAAATGTACTAGATTTAATTAATGAAAGTTAAATAAATTAAGCATGGGCATAATAATAGCATGTTATGTTTGGGGTGGGGATTATTGGTTTTTACAAACACAATCAGAATTTTCAATAAAAATTAGACTTTAATAAGATCAGAAAAATAATTCCATCAGGAAGTGAATAACAGAGCATGAACTTATCTAGGTTATATTATCGTCATTAAATATATTTTTATTCATTTTCTTTTTTTATTATATTTTATTGATTATGCTATTATGTTGTCCACATTTTCCCCCCTTTGCTCCCCTCAACCCAGTGCCCCCCGTTCCCTCAGTCAATCCCCCCACCACTGTTCATGTCCATGGGTCATGTGTATATTCTTTGGCTACTTCATTTCCTATACTGTACTTTACATCCCCATGACTATTCTGTAGTTACCTATTTGTTTAAAAGGTTACCTGTTTGTACTTCTTAAACTCCTCACCTCTTCACCCATTCTCCCATCTGAAAACCATCAAAACACTCTCTGTATCCATGATTGTGTCTCTATTCTTCTTGTTTGCTTTGATTTTTAGATTCAGTTGTTGATAGATATGTATTTATTGCCATTTATTGTTCATAGTTTTGATCTTCTTTTTTTTTCTCAAATAAGTCCCTTTAACATTTCACATAACAATGGCTTGGTGATGATGAACTCCTTTAGTTTTTTCTTGTCTGGGAAGCTCTTTATCTGCCCTTTGATTATAAATGATAGCTTTGCTGGGTACAGCAATCTTGGCTATAGGTCCCTGCTTTTTATGACTTTGAATATTTCTTGCCAATCTCTTCTAGCCTACAAAGTTTCTTTTGAGAAATCAGCTCACAGCCTTATGGGAATTCCCTGGTAGGTAATTAACTGCTTTGAAGGTTCTCTCTTTATCTTTAACCTTTGGCATTTTAACTATGATGTATCTTGGAGTAGGACTCTTTGCATCCATCTTGTTTGGGACTCTCTGTGCTTCCTGGACTTGCATGTCTATTTCCTTCACCAAATTAGGGACATTTTCTTTCATCGTTTTTTCAAATAGATTTCCCATTTCTTGCTCTTTCACTTCTCTTTCTGGCACCCCTATGATGCAAATGTTAGAATACTGGAAGTTGTCTCTAAGGCTGCTTACACTATCCTTGTTTTTTTTTTTGGGGGGGATTCTTTTTTCTTTTTGTTCTGATTCTTTATTTTTTGCTTCCTTATGTTCCAAATAATTGATCTGATTCTCAGCTTCATCCACTCTACTGTTGTTTCCCTGTTAATTGTTTTTATTTCAGTTAGTGAATCCTTTGTTTCCGACTGGATCTTTTTTATGCTGTTGAGGTCCTAAGTTCCTAGAATATCCTTATAACCAGTGTTTTGAACTCTGCATCTGATAGATTGCTTATATATATTTTGTTTAGTTATTTTTCTGGAGTTTTGATTTGTTCTTTCATTTGGGCCATGTTTCTTTTTCTCCTCATGTTGACAGCCTCCTTGTGTTTGTTTCTTTGTATTAGGTAGAGCTGCTATCTAATACAAAGTCAGCTCTGCTGACTCCTTGTTTTGGTAACGTGGCCTAATATAATAGGAGTCCTGTTGGGTCCAGTGGCATATCCTCCCCTGTCACCCAAGCTGAGTACTCAGAGTATGTCCTTTGTGTGCGCTGAGTAACCTCCTCTTGTAGTTGAGTCTTGATTGCTGTTGGAAGGTCAATGGGTGAGATTTACCCAGGCAAGTCAGATGCAAGCACTGGCTGTGACCACTGACCACCAACCTCCACCCTCCATGGAGGATCAGCTGTGTAGGGGCAGGATGGAGGTGCTCTGACTGTAACTTTCTACTGGGTACGCAGGCTCTGGGGTTTCCTGGGAGGTGCAGACCAAAGTCAACCCCCACCTGTGTTTTGCCCTGGGGCTGTCCTCCCTGAACTATAAAGCAATCTGAGATGGCTGCTACTAGTGCTGGGCCTGGGGCCACTTAGCAAGAGGTGTAGGGGCTGGGGGCATACTGAGGCTGGCTGTTATTTGTTTGAGAGGATTTAGGCAGTTGTAAAGCAGGAACCAAGACTAGCCATTCACATGTAAAAGCACCTTGGGTGGGCCTGTCATTGGGTGGGACAGAGCCTCTGGGGATCTCCAGGTTGGGGCAAACAGTGTTAGCCAGGTTGATGGAGTTTCAGATATGGCATCAGCCTACCAGCTATGTGGCTCCATGAGGGGAGGGTTCAGAAAAGACAAAATGGCCTCTGCCTGCCTTTGTCTGGGAGAAAGCTGCCCCCCAGCTCTCACCTTGATGCCAGACACTTCAGTAATTCCCTATATGCCACAGGTCCCTTTCAAACTACTACCCTGGTGCTGAGGTCAGAGGGAGTGAGTATGAGTAAGTCCATGTGGATTCTTTAAGAGGAACTGTTTGGAATTCTAGAATTTTCTTCCACTGATTCAGTCCCTGCTGGTTTTTGCAGCCAGAAGTTATGAGGACTTACTTTCATAGCACTGGAACCCTGGGTTGGTGGGCCTGTTTTGGAGATAGGACTCCTTGCTCCCGAGATAGCCCTTTCAAATTTGTATCCACTCCAGCTGGATATGGGATGAGTCCATTCCATATCTTCACCCCTCTAACCAGTCTGGATGGTTGTGGTTTCTTTAACTCCATCATTGTTGGACTCCCATTCAACTCAATTTCTGACAGCTCTGAGTAATGGTCGTCCTAAATTTTAGTGGTAGTTTTGATGTGGTTGTGCAAGGAGGCAAGCCATGTTTACCTCTGCCTCCATCTGCACTGGAGGTCATTTTTACTCATTTTCTATATAGGATATATAAAAACTCTTACAAAGCATCAAATCTTAAGTCATTCAAAAGACAAAAATAAAGAATAGTGAAAGGAGAGGAAACACTACATTATTGGGGGAAATTTTCAAGTCCAACTAGATCATGAAAAGCTCAGAACCCTTTTGTTTAAGCCAAAACTTGAACTTTAGTTTTTGTTGTTGTTGTTTTGCCTTTTACTCTGATCCCAGCCCACCCCCCTGAATTTTAGTTTTTAATGCAAAAGTTTTCAGTGTAGGAAAGCAATTATTTTTAAAACAACTGGAAATACTCTCTCTGTCTCCTTATTTGTTTTCATTCTGCCAAGTTTTTAAAAGGAGCTAAGGATTTTTGGAAATCTGATTTGAGACAAGCATTAGACCTGGCACACAGTAGGTATTTAATAAGTATTGGTGGAATTAAAGACTAATTTAATGATTATCTGTCTTTGATTTTGCCACCTCCTATCTGTACTTCAATGTGCCTCAGCTCTTTCTCCAAAGAACATTCTTTTGTTTTCCATGTTACTTTGAATCTTGGGAGCATTTTTCCATTAGAATAAGCTTGAAACGCTTTGTGATTTCCAAATAATTTAAATTAGGCCATTGAGGTTGAAATCAGGGAGTCCCCAAGACGTAAGATTTAGAATGTGTGCGTGTAGAAGCTTGGTGTGTGCTCATATGGGAGTGCATGTGTTATTAGGAATGTCAGTCAGGCTGAAAGTCATAAAGTCTATTTTAACCACATAATTCCTAGAAGGCAGCCTTCTAATTTAGGAAAGAACACAGGTTTGGGAGTCAGGCAAACCTGCATTAAATACTAAAGCTGAGTGATCAGCCATAGGCTAATAACCTGGCCTGGTTTCCTCCTCGCCTGCAGAAAATACCTGACTCCAGGGCTTCCCTGGGAGTTAAGTGAGGTCCCATCTGTTTAGGAGCTTTGTGCTGAGCAAACTCTTTTAGAACCTAAAACCTCATCTCCTGCACACATCATGTTAAAGACGAGTTGTGTTTCACAAATGCATGTTGAATAATAAAAATATCAAAGCTATACTGAAATAAAGATAAAATGCAAACATTTTACAATATATGTTTGCATAACAAATGATTTTTACAAACGTGTTTTAAATATAAAAACAAACTCAGACGTATAATGTCTGTCATGGCTCCTTCTTTTCTGAGAGTTTTCCAGGTGAGCTGAACCAAGGGGGACTTTCTACAATACAATGAATTTGCAGCTACCTTCCTCCATTTCTAGTAAATCTTCTGGCTGTTGGTGGATTCTCAATGGCTCTGATGACTCAGGATCATCAATTAAATTACGGTCATTTGTCTGAAATTTTTTCTTAACCTACTGTATATGCATGACTAATTATAAAATTCTTTGGCAAATGGTGGTAAATGCTGGGAGAACAGTGTCCTTGGCAAATTCGTATTCTTCAAGGATCTCTTTACTCGTCTACTTCAGTAGGTTCTCATTGCTACACCACTGATTGTATCCACTTCTCTTCTGCAGAATGCTGAAGTTATGCAAAGTTCTTTTCCTGGAGGAACCCAAATATCCTTTGTTCTCCCTGACAACACATCCCATTGATATCTCTGGGAGTCTGCTCTTCAGCATAGGAAAAATAATAATAATGCTTTTGCCAAATTTGGTACTTAGTTCTTTAGACATACACATGTGTTGTATCCAGTCATGTTTTCTGAAAGCAAAACTTTTTCACTTCGCAAGCCATCTCCTCAGGTTTTCCTTATCATTACTGATCGCATCAACCTAAGCACTCCTCACTTCCTTCGACATGTTTCCTGCCCTTCAAAATTGCACTTCCAGGCAAATGCAACAATTTAAAATTGCAGGCTAGCCCACATGCTTTCATAACCAACTTGACTAAAATATCACTCTACTTTTATTTATTTATTTATTCTTTATTGTATTTTTTTCATTACCCTCTAGTCCCCTTATACCCACCACCCTCCAACAATCACCACACTGTTGTCCATATCCATGAGTCCTTTTTGCTGAGTTCCTCCACATCCTCGCCTCCCCTCTTAGCTGTCATCCTTCTCTACATCTATAATTCTGCCCCCATTTTTTTTGTTAGTTCAATTTGTTCATTAGATTCCACATATAAGTGAAACCATATGGTATTCGTCTTACTCTGACTGGCTGATTACGCTTAGCCTAATGTTCTCCAGTTCCATCAATACTGTCACAGAGTATAAAATCTTTGTTATGGCCAAGTAGTATTCCATCATGTAAATGTTCCATAGTTGTTTTATCTACTCATCTATTGATGAGTACTTGGGCTGCTTCCATATCTTGGTGATAGTAAATAACACTGCAATGAACATAGTGGTGCTTATGTTCTTTCAAATTAGTGTTTTGGGTTCCTTTGGATATATTCCCCAAAGTGGGGTCACTGGGTGAAATAACAAATCTATTTTTAACTTTTTAAAAGATTTTATTTATTTAATTTTAGAGAGAGGGGAAGGGAGAGAAAAAGAAAGGGAGAGAAACATCAATATGTGATTGTCTCTCAAGTACCCCCAACTGAAGACCTGGCCTGCAACCCAGGCATGTGCCCTGACTGGGAATGGAACCAGCGACCCTTTGATGCACAGGCCAGCACTTAATCCACTGAGCCACACCAGCCAGGACTATTTTTGACTTTTTGAGGTATCTCCATACCACCTTCCACAGTGGTTCCACCAATCTGCATTCCCACCAACAGTGCAAAAGGGTTCCCCTTTCTCCACATCCTTGCCAGCACTTGTCGTTTGTTGATTTTTTGAGGATAGTCGTTCTGACAGGTGTGAGATCCTATCTCATTGCAGCTTTAATTTGCCTTTCTCTGGTGATTACTGATGTTGAACATCTTTTCATATATCTATTGGCCATCTGTATGTCCTCTTTGGAGAACTATTTATTCAGGTCCTTTGCCCATTTTTTAATTGGATTGTTTGTCTTTTTGATGTTGAGTTTTGCCCACTTTATAGTTTTGGATATTAACCCCTTATAAGATGTATTGGTGAATATGTTCTCCCATTCTGTGGATTCTCTTTTTATTTTGTTGATGATTTCCTTTACTGTGCAAAAACTTTTTAGTTTGATATAGTCTCATCTGCTTTTGTTTGTTTCTTTCTTTTGCCTGGGGAAATATATCTGATAAAAAAATTGTTACCAGCAATGTCTGAGATTTTGCTGCTTATGTCTTCTAGGATTTTTATGGTTTCAAGTCTAACATTTAAGTCTTTGATACATTTTGAATTTATTCTTATGTGTGGTGTAACAAGGTGGTCTAGTTTCATTTTTCTGCATGTATCTGTCCAGTTTTCCCAACACCATTTATTGAATAGACTATCTTTAGTTAATCATATGTGCTTGCTTCCTCTGTCAAATATTAATCGAATATAAAGGTGTGGGTTTATTTCTGGGCTTTCTATTCTATTCCATTGATTTATATGTCTGTTTTTATGCCAGTACCATGTTGTTCTAATGACTGTGGCTTTGTAGTATCATTTGATATCAGGTAGCACGATTACTCCAACTTTGTTCTTCTTTCTCAGAATCACTGTTGCTATGTGGAGCCTTTGTGATTCCATATAAATTTTTGAAATATTTGTTATAGTCCTGCAAAATATGTCATTTGAATTTTGACAAGAATTCTGTTGAATCTATAGATTTCCTTGGGTAGTATGGACATTTTAATGATGTTAATTCTTCCTATCCATGAACACAGTATGTGCTTCCATTTATTTGTATCTTCTTTGATTTCTTTCTTTAGTGTCTTATAATTTTCTGAGTATAAGCCTTTTACATCTTGGTTAGTTATTCCTAGGTTTTTTTAAAATAATCGTGAATGGGATTGTTTTCTGAATTTCCCTTCCTATTAGTTAGTTATTGGCATATAAAAATGCAACAGATTTCTGAGCATTGATTTTGTATTCTGAAGATGACGGCATAGGTAGACACACTGTGCCTCCTCACACAACCAAAAGAAGGACAACAACAAATTCAAAAACAAAAAACAACCAGAACTGACAAAAAATCAAACTGTATGGAAGTCCAACAACCAAGGAATTAAAGAAGAAACATTCATCCAGACCAGTAGGAGGGGTGGAGATGCGCCGCCAGAGCAGAGAGGACTCGCAGCAAGGCGGTGGCCGGCAGACCAGATGAGGTGGCAGGTTGCAGACTGGGTGGTCCCACATTCGCATGCAGATAAACTGGGAGGAACAACTGGGGAACGAGACAGATGGTGCAACCCAGGGTTGTAGTAAATAAAGTCTCAAACCTCTGACTGAAAACACCTGTGGGGGTTGAGGCGGCAGCAGGAGAAACTCCCAGCCTCACAGGAGAGTTCATTGGAGAGAACCACAGAGTTCTAGAATGCACACAAACCCACCCACTTGGGAATCAGCACCAGAAGGACCCAATTTGATTGTGGGTGGCAGGAGCAGTGACTGAAAGCCTGCAGAGAGTGGAACAAACAGCATTGTTTCCTCTCAGACCCCTCCCCTACATACAGCATCACGATGCAGCTACGTGGGTTGCCCTGCCCTGGAGAATACCTAAGGCTTCACCCCTTAATACATAACAGGCATACCCAGAGGAAAAAAATGGCCCAAATAAAAGAACAGATCAAAGCTCCGGGAAAAATACAACTAAGTGACAAAGAGATAGCCAGCCTACCAGATACAGAGTTCAAAACACTGGTAATCAGAATGCTCACAGAATTGGTTGAATATGGTCGCAAGATACATGAAAAAATGAAGGCTACGCTAAGTAAAATAAAGGAAAACGTACAGGGAATCAACAATGATGGGAAGGAAACCAGGACTCAAATCAACGATTTGGAGCAGAAGAAAGAAAGAAACATTCAACCAGAACAGAATGAAGAAACAAGAATTCAAAAAATGAGGAGAGGCTGAGGAACATCCAGGACAACTTTAACATCGCAATATCTGAATCATAGGGGTACCAGAAGGAGAAGAGGAAGAGCAAGAAATTGAAAACTCATTTGAACAAATAATGAAGGAGAACTTCCCCAATGTGGCAAAGGAAATAGACTTCCAGAAAGTCCAGGAAGCTCAGAGAGTCCCAAAGAAGGTGGACCCAAGGAGGAACACACCAAGGCAAATCATAATTACATTATCCAAGATTAAAATGAAGGAGAGAATCTTAAAAGCAGCAAGAGAAAAGGAGAGAGTTACTTACAAAGGAGTTCCCATAAGCCTATCAGTGGATTTCTCAAAAGAAACCTTGCAGGCAAGAAGGGGCTGGAAAGAAGTATTCCAAGTCATTAAAGGCAAGGGCCTACATCCAAGATTGCTTCATCCAGCAAAGCTATCTTTTAGATGAAAGGGCAGACAAAGTGCTGACCAGATAAGGTAAAGTTCAAGGAGTTCATCATCACCAAGCCCTTATTATATGAAATGTTAAAGGGACTTATCTAAGAAAAAGAAGATAAAAATATGAACAGTAAAATAACAACAAACTCACAGTTATTAACAGCTGAACCTAAAACAAAAACAAAAAGAAACTAAGCAAACAACTAGAACAGGAACAGAATCACAGAAATGGAGATCACATAGAGGGTTATCAGTGGGGGATGGGGTGGGGAGAGAGGGGAAAAGGTACAGAAAATAAGTACCATAAATGGTAGGTAGAAGATAGACAGGGGGAGGTTAAGAGTAGTATAGGAAATGGAGAAGCCAAAGAATTTATATATATGGCCCACAGACATGAACTAAAGGTTGGGGGGATGCAGGTGGGAGGGGGTATGCAGGGCAGAGGGGAATAAAGTGGGGAAGATGGGACAACTGTAATAGCATAATCAATAAAATATATTAATAATGAAAAAAATTGTATCCTGCTACTTTGTTGAATTCATTTATCAGTTCTAGCAGTTTCTTTGTTGAATCTTTGGGGTTCTCTATGTACAGTGTCATGTCATCTTCAAATAAAGACAGTTTTGCATCTTTCTCTCCAATTTGGATGCTTTTATTTCTTCTTGTCTGATTGCTGTGGCTAGGACTTTCAATACTATGTTGAATGAGAGAGGTGAAAGCAGGCATTTCTGTCTTGTTCCTGATCTTAAGGGGAACACTTATAGAATGCCTGTTGAGTGTGATGCTAGCAATGAGTTTGTCATATATGGCCTTTATTATGTTTATGTATGTTCCCTCTATTCCGACTTTGCTTAGAGTTTTTATTATAAATAGGTGCTGGATTTTATCAACTGTTTTTTCTGCATCTATTGATATAATTGTGTGGTTTTTATTCTTTATTTTGTTTATGTGGTGAATCACGTTTAGTGATTTGCAAATGTACTAACTTTGCATTCCCAGAATAACTTCCACTTGATCATGGTGTGTGATCTTTTTGATGCATTGTTGTATTCAGTTTGCAAATATTTTGTTGAGGATTTTAGTATCTGTGTTCACCAGTGATATTGGGCCTATGATTTTCTTTCTTTGTAGTGTCCTCATCTGGTTTTGGAATTAGGATAATGCTGACCTCATAAAAGGAGTTTGGGGGCCTTCCCTTCTCTTGAATTTTATGAAAAAGTTTGAGGAGAGGTGTTAGTTCTTCTTGGAATGATTGGTAAAATTCACCTGTGAAGCTGTCTGATCCTGAGCATTTGTTTGTTGGTAGTTTTTTATTACCTCTTCAATTTCATTAGGTGTAATCTGTCCATTCAGATTCTCTGATTCTCCCTGATTATTTTTGGAAGATTCTATGTTTTAGGAACTTACCATTTCATCCAGGTTGTCCAGTTTTTTGGCATATAATTGTTCATAATATTTTCTTACAATCCTTTGTATTTCTTTGGTGTCCATTGTTATTTCTCCTCTTTCATATCTGATTTTATTTATTTGGGTCCTTTCCCTTTAGTGCACTTTAGTTCTGGGAGCTTGTCCTAACGAAATCACCAAAAGAGAGAAACAATTTTTTAAAAAATACATAGAGGGTGTACCATACAATGATGCTAATAGTGAAAAATTCTAAAAAATGTAATGCAATAGCTAAATTTTGTCAAATCTATGGGCTTGGATATAATGCAGGGATTTAAAAGTATAAAGAATGTACAGAATAAAAAACTGTTCTGTTGAAATATTAAGTAAAATATACCTTTATTATTACACATATGAGGTGTGTCCAAAAAGTATCTGGCCATGCACCCTAAAAAATAAAGACATTTATAGAAGACACAATATACAAGAAACATTGTACCTAGGAAAATGACACTTCAGTCCCTTCAAAGTAGGCACCCTGGGACCTCACACAGTTCTCCCAGTGTCTCTTCCAGTGTTCAAAACACTCTGCAAAATCCTTTGTTAGAAACACCATCAGCTGCCCTGTCATATTTTCCTGAATCATAGAACAAGTTTTGCCATGACACACTTCATGCCAAGATCCTGTGTCAAAATCTCAAACACAGTAGTTTCGGAAGCCCCAGATCAGCTGCTAGTTCCTGCACTGTCAGTTGCCAATCTTTGTGGATTGCAGCCTGTACATGTTCAACATTCTCAGGTGTTCTGCATGTTGCAGGCCTTCCAGAATGTGGATCACTTTCAACAGATTCTCGACTATTCATTTGAAGCATTTGTGCCACATTTTTATTTGCACTGCACTCCTTGCATCATCCCTGAAAGTCTTCTGAATCATCCAAATAGTTTCTGTGGAGGAATGTTCAAGCCCAATGCAAAACTTGATGCAGATTCATTGCTCTACTTGCTCAGCCATTTTGAATGCGATGGCCACACAGTACACATGCTCACTGACCCACCCCCACTGGCTAGTACAGTGAAGTCATTGTTCATGCACGCACATTCCAGTCCACTCTCTTTGGCTGCCAGGTTACACCGATGTCAGGCAAACCACTCTTGTTATATTAACAATAGCCAGACTTTTTCTAGATAGATCTTGTATAATCTAACCTTATAAAATAATATGAGCAAAAATAGAAAGAAATATGCAAGATGAAAACTATTTTATGTTAATAGATTAGGTAATATTTTATCAGATTTCCTATAATATTTCTTATTATATTTTTATTATGAAAAAGGATGGCTTCCCAGATAGCTTTAAGAGAAATCACATAGTCCAGGATCTTTCCTGTAGGAAAGAAAATCATGCATGTGCACTTACATGGCGTGTGTGTGTGTGTGTTATCGTTTTGTAGGCTTTTGCTTCCTCTTTCAGCAAGGGAGTGGGGGTGGAGAAGTGGATGGCCATGCCAGACTTTGCCTGATAACGAAAAAGAATTCCTCGCTGGAAGAATTTCAGTTGTAAGAGATGTATAAGCATAGATGTGGCAGTTAAATTATAGCCAGCTTGGCCCCTGGAAAAAGAGGAGCCTGGCAGATCTGGCTCTAGGCAAAAATGTAGTCAGTTTTGCATGGTGTAGGAAAAACAAAGTGGCTTTGGGATCTTTGCTCAACTTTGTGACCTTGGGCTAATCAATTTAGGTTCAGTTCAAGTTCCTTCACTTTTCTGAACCTCAATTTCTTCATCTGTAAAATGGAGGTAATTAGTATTCTCCTCCCTGAGAAAGCACTAGTGAGTATTTTTGTTTAATTCACTGTATAGTGTTGGGGATTAAATGATGAATGAGACACCAGACTTGCAATCGACGAACAAATGGGCAAGAGAACTCTGAGCTGTGGGCATGGCATGAACAAAGGGGGAACAGAGTGATATTCTGTGCTGTGGAATTACTAGCACATCAGTATCGTGGCAGAGATAGAAAACTAGAGAGACAGGCCGAAGGCAGGCTCTTGTATCCCATACCCTTAAACTTTGCCCTGCATATAACAGAGAACCACTAACAAGTTTTATGCAGGGGAGTGGATTTTTTTTTTTTTTTTTGCATTTTATATAGCATACCCTGTCAGACCCGTGATGGAAGGATAAGGCTTAAGGCATGAAAATCAAGAGACCACTGAATGAATGGCCCAGTGACAGATGATGGACCAAACAATTCCAAAACTGAGCTTCTAATCTTCTCCCCACCTATCTGCACCAGAAACCCATTCCTCTCTCAACGACCTTCCCATCACCCTTGACTACTCGCTCTCCCCCACACTCTATCTACATCCCTTCCATCAGCAGCTGCTCTTGTTGGTTCTACCTCCAGGCTATGGCCAGAGTCCAGTGACTTCTCAACACTGTGACTAGTCTGGTAGAAGCCAGTGTCATCTTTTGCCTGGAATATTTTGACAGAATCCTCACCATTTTCACTGCTTCTGCCTCTCCCTTCTTCAGTCTACCTTCAGTGCAGCAGCCAGAGCAACTTTCGAGCCTGGCAGTCACGTAACTCCTTTCTGCTACCCGAAACCCCCAACACTTCCCTTACCTCTTCCCTGCTTCTTTTTCTCCCGAGAACTTACACCTTCTAACAACATAGTAGTGCTAAGTAGATAAATATTGCATAATAATTAAATGATGAAAGTCATGATCTATGGCACTAGAAGACAGAAGCAGTGGGAAGGAGATGTTCTGAGAATGACTTTGAAGATGAAATTGACCAGATTCAATAATTGATGAAACGTGTAGAATGTGTGGTCAGGTCAATGCCTGGGTCTTTCACATGGGAACCTGGATGGGATGGTGGTGAGTGAGGGTGGCAGTGGGGCGGGTGTGAGATATAAGACATCCTGAGTGAGAGGACCCTAGAGGGTGTAGAAATGCAGGCGTCTTGTGGACAGCTGGGTACAGAGATCAGAAGGGTCCCTCTCTTCCACCAGACTTTCCCTTACTTGGTGTCTAGATCATGTCTGCAGAGGGACAAAATCCAGATAGGAAAATCTCAAAGATTAGGGTACATAAGACTGCCCCAGGGATGCTTGATAAAAACCCAGATTTCCTGCCCTATTGAGTCTAATTCAGTAAAAGCTGCAGGGAGTCCATGAATCTGCATTTCAACTAGTGCCCCCGGATTCTGATGCAGGTGATCTGCAGGCCTCACTTTAAGAAACAATGACCTTGATCTACTCTCTCACATTTCATCCACTACCCTTAGCTGTCTGAAAAATACATTTGCATTCCTATTAGTTTAAAAAATCTGAGTGTTGTCAGATGGAAATACTGATACCTGAGTAACACATAAACTGCATTACTTATATGCATTTGATAAGGAGATTTATGATAACATTATATGTCATAATTATAGAATGTTACAGTATGTTCCAATGAGTTACACATAATTATATTAAAAGCAGTATTTAGGGCAATTATATCATTTGTTGAATTGTTATAATTTCACTAAGTATAGGACTCTATAATGGATTAAATTCAGTAACAGTGAAGTTTTACAGTGGCTCCCCTTGAAAAGTATTAAAGAATATGGAGTTTGCATTGTTTTTCTGAGTCCCAATTAGGGACAAAACACAATAGGGAATTAGATGCAATTTGTCTTGCTCAACCCTCTTGGGTTTTGTTCCACTCTCACTCCCAACTCTATTCCTAGCGCCTTCCCTTCTGATAGGAGTCAGTCACTTACTCCAGTCTCCCTGGGCTTAATCCCTTCCACCCCCTCAGGCAGCCTCAACTTTTCTCTGCCACGCTCACTGTTCATTAAAAGATACATCATCTTATTTTCTCAGAGCCTCAGGGATATAACTTAGGTTTGTTGTTCTATAGACTCATTGCAGGTTCAATGCTACAGATGATGGATGGCCCTGGCCAAGAAAAGTGAGGCCCGTGTACCAGCAGCACCTGGGAGCTCTTTGGAAGTGCAAGCTCTGATCCCATCACAGACCTATTGAATCAGGGTCTGCCTTTAAACAAGATCCCTCGGTAATTCCCCTGAACCTTCAAGTTTCAGATTCCCCACTCAAAAAACTAGAGTAGATCAACCTGGTCTTCTTTCCTGATGAGGAAACCGAGACCCAAAGAGCTGACCTCACTGGCCTGAGGCCCCACAGCTGGTAGTTAGCAGAGTCACACCAGAGCAAGAATAAAGCTTTTACTTTTATACCAATAGTGACAATTAAGCACCAACTGTGTGCTTTACATACATTTTCTCTTTGAAGCCACTCAACAACCTTACAATGAAGTTATTAATCCTCCAACTTTCCAAAGCAGAAACTCAAAAATCACAGAAAGAAATTTACTCAAGTTTAGAGTTAACCAAGTCCTAATACCAGATCTTTCCAACTCCAACATTTATGCTCCCAAAACAAAACTTTTTATTTCTGACCCTTCGAAAACAGATGGTTGGAATGCCAGGCTCTCAGGCTCATGAAAAAAATGTTTCTTTACATTTGGAGCCTGTCTTTGGCACTCCCAGCTCAGGACCCAAGGGTTCACGAGCTCTTTCTCCGGAAGGAGACTTCTTAGCTCTTGTTACACCATCGGCCCTCTGAGTTTTCAACGTATTTTACATTATTTCATCAAACTTCACTGGTGTGATGATTCTTTTATGTGTCAACTGGGTTGGGCTAAGGAGTGTCTAAATGGTTGGTAAAACATTATTTCTGGGTATGTCTGTGAGGTTGTTTTTGGAAGCGATTAGCATTTGAATCAGTAGACTAAGGAAGATTCACCCTCACCAATGTGGATAGGCATCATTCAAAAGCTGCAGGTCTGAATAGAACAAAAAGGCAGAGAATGAGTGAATTTTCTTCTCTCTTTTCTTGAGCGGGGACATCCATCTTCTGTCCTTAGACATCAAAGCTTCTTGTTCTTAGGCCTCTGAACTTCAAGACTTACACCAATGGCCTTCCTCCATAACTGGGTGAGCCAATTCCTTTGATAAATCTCTTTATGTCTGTATGTGTAATTTATGTGTGTGTACACACACACACACATGTTATGGGTTCTGTTTCTCTGCAGAAGCCCGACTAACACAACTGGTCTGAGATGTAAACATTTCAGTTACCTCCAGACTGACTCAGCTGCAGCTCCCATTTGAATGCAGAGTTCCATTTACAATGAAGGGGATGTCCACACACCCTCACTCCCACCTACCCACAGGAGGCAGGGGACCCTGCACAGAGATTGAGATCTGTAATTGAAGATAATTTCACTTCACTTGCCTCAGTGTTGCTCTGACGATGTCTTCTCTCACCCACGTTTCCACGTGGGCATTCCTTGAAACAGTTAGCACAGCTATTTCTTGAGTGGGCAATCTTATTTTTCATCTTTAAGCGGGCCTTTCTAATCCCTTTCTTTGCCATGCTCCACTTTAGCTTTTTTAAATTCCTGATAATCAAGTGCCTGTGGTTTTCATCCTTTCCTTTTCTCTCCACCCCAAGTCTTTATTATCGTCCCCGTTCTTGATGATCTGCACCCATTCACGTTCCTCATCTGCTGTGAAACCATAATCGAGAGCTACCAGCTTTAGGATTCAACAGCTTCTGCTTCTGTATATCTGAGGCAAACAAACTTAGCAAATAAAATGAAAATTAGAAAAAAGAAAAAAACTGCTCCTACAAATAATTCCCAGATTCAAGAACAGAGTTTGAATTTCTGAAGAATCCATGATAATCTTGCCACTTAATTTATCATTGTTTGTCTACTATTAACCTCTACCTTCCTCTGGGCATTTTTCTCCAGGATAAATATTTAATTCAATGAACAGTATGTGGAACAGTTATTTGAAAAAAAATGAAGTGAAAAAGATATGGTAGTACTTAGAGGGGCCAACAATGTGAAGTGAGTGGTTTTCTATTAATTATTGATAATAACTATTAACAAATATAAATATAATCAATTATTAAGTAATTATATATAGAATAATTTTGGAAGATACTTGTGTAAATACCAAAGTTTTCCCCTACAACTTCCAGCAAGCCTCCTTCTCAAATCCCCTTTAAATAATGCTCTTCACCACGGTTCAGAGGCAGATCTCAAAACACATTTTTAATTGTATATTCTAATTGAGCTTAAACAAAAGGAGGGATTTCCTTGTTTGCGATATGCATCTACATAGTGAGGAATTATCTAATTTATACTGTGTCTGTGAGGTACCAAAACAGACTAAATATGAAACAGACTGTTTATTATTTTGAGACCCAAAACAGACTTCTTGACTGAATTCAACCCTTGTTTAATCTGTAACTTATCTGTGTGAAAAAGATGTCAGTCTCGTGAAGCTTTCCGGGGTAGGGGTGAAACCACCCAACAGAAAGCTCAGCTTTTTACCCTTGACATTTCACAACCTCTCCTTGGCAAGCGCAGCTCCTCCAAAGGTATCGGCTGATTCCAATAAAGATTTTCAACAACTTCAGATATACATAAGGATGCAGTTACTTACTGTCTAGGAAAAGCTAGTTCACAGAGGGAACTGTCTTTGTGACACTGAGGTTTTCCTTGGACAGACCCAGTTCTGACACGCGGCACCATTCCTTCCTTGACCTGGGGCCCTGGGGCCTATTATTGCTCCTCACAGCAAGCCCTGTAGATCCATCCTTCTGTGCGGAGGAGTGCGGACAGAGCTTCCATCTCAGCACTTGTTTGAGTCGACCCCTCTCAAAAGCATATACATATATATCATGGACAGCAATATAAAATAAAAAAAGAATACAGCTATTGTGAGAAATGGGTGCCTGCCTTATTTGTCAACCAAACTGTCTTCACTTAGTGTCATCAAAATAAAAACTGGAGTTTTTAAAATGAAAATTTCCCAAACTGCTATGAATTTATCTCATTCATTTTGTTTATATAACCAATCCAGTTCTATCATATGGAAAGACAAGTATAATATGCAAGAAGCAAAAATAAAAGTAGGGGTTTCTCACATTCTTTTTAGTCAAATATCTTCACATTAATCTTTACAGATTAAAAATATGACTTTAAATATTTTATTTGATTTGAAGTTATCTCTATTTAAATCTCCTTTGGTTAATTCTTGCATGTGCCCAAAACGAGGTATCAAATCCACAACCTTAGCATATCAGGATGACACTCTACGTAACTGAGCTACCCGGCCAGAGCCTCCTTTGTCTATTTCATCGACCATCTCCTTCATGCATTTTATTTCCTGTCTTTGGTGCCCCCCCAAAATCATGTATTCATGCAACAAATATGTACTGATTAACTGCATAATTATTGCATTTATATGTCTACCATAACCCTATGAAGAAATACACTCAGATTAACTCACTAGTGTAAGATCACAGCACTCAAAAGTGGCTACGTAAGGATTGGAACCCCTGTTTTCTCCTTCCAAGTTCATAGATCTCTCTACTACATCATTACTATGAATCAATAAAAATACCTTGGAAATACACAGAACATACTTAGGACATCATGAATCTCCTTTGATCTGCAGTTTGGGGCCCAGCTGATAAAGAGTCTTATCTACTACTGGTTGGAAGACCCCTGTTTCTTGAGTCTGTATCACTTGAGTCCTATAAACCAGCACTGAATGGGCAGAGACTTCCCTTCCCTTCCTCTGCCCAACTTTCTCCTATTTCACAAAGAAATTGGCCTAACTCAGTTTTACTAACATGTAATATGAGAAAATGCCAACAGTTAATTAGGAATAAGCCTGTGAAAACTTGGGGGAAGCTACATGTTTCAATTATATTAATGAACACGCAAATGCAATCAAATCAAATGGATAAGCATTGTGTCGAGTTTTTAGGAGAATTGCATTTCACATGCATGAAAGCAACTCTCTTGTAACTTAGAGAATAAGAGACTAAAAATAAGCACACAAGAGAACCATTAAAATACTTATTATTTGAGTTAAATTAGAATTCTATGAGGATGGTTTCATCAAATGATTTGTGTTATTTTAATTTCCTCTCATAATCAACCAGATTCAAATTACTCTATCCGCAGGTTACATGGTTAAGCAGATGCTCTCTAAATATCAAATCCCATTTTTATAACATTTATCATTGATTTTTAAAAGGTTTAATATCAACTTGAAGCTAGTCACTAACCATCCTCTGGTCTTTAAAGTTGTCAAATCCTTCACATAGTATTTCATAGATGTTGATTTTAAAGAAAAAATCTCTCAGAAACAAGAGCTTCATATCTCAAAGTATTTTATGATTTAACAAGCTGCCCCTGGAATTGAAAAAGATGATGCTCGACTCACCTAAATTTCAATACCTGTTCTTTAAAGTGTGTTAACTGCAATGTGGAGTTCTGACACTCATAGTCTGCATGCAATTCTAGTTCTTCGGCACCAAGAAATTGCCCATGGAGAAGGAACTGCTTCATGAATTCAACTTTATTGCCCATTTATAAGGAGCTGTATTTCTTCAAGTAGCTTTGATACTTATGAGCATTAATAGTGACTGATTGCACCCTGGTCAGGATTTCCTGGTGCATTTCCTCCAGCACATCCATCTGAGCCATGCTCTTACCTAATGGGAAAATAAAATTGAAAAGAGTAAGTGAGGCCAGTGATTTTATTTAAAAGCAGGAAGAACTAGAGGGGGACTAGAAGTCAGACTTGCTACCTTCCAAAGCCCAACCAGTACCTACCCCCAAGTAAGTGCAAGGGTTGATGTGATATAAGAGTTCTCAAAATGCTGTATTTTGAACTGAGTATTTGTAAAGAGAATCACAATCTAAGTACAAAAAATGACCTTGTTATTTAAAAAACTGTATTGTAAATTATTGGGTAAAGTAATTTTTTGGAAAGTGAATTTTTTTCACTTAATTTATCCTTCACATGGAATTAGAATAATTTGAATACATCAGAAACTATGTTGGATTTCTTAAGACCAGAATATACATTTAATGCTGTATAGTGGGAGGTGAATTATTTTTCACCACAAACATTCCAAAACCACCACAACTGACCCCAAAAGAGTGGTAAGTAGAAAAGCAAAGGCTTCCTTCTGACAGCATCATCTCCCTGCCACCTCAGGAGCTCCATCAAGGCAGTCAAGAAAACCCCAGTTACCACCATTTCCAGCGCCCCTTATGATGTCTTTACTATGAGCAACCTAGACTCTCCTTCCCAGTCCCTCAAGCAGCCAAGAGACTGGTAGGAAGAGAAAGACAAAGCCAATGAGAGATGCCTGTGCAGAGTTTACCATGGGTGTCATTACCCACAGTCCCTGTGTTGTCTCTTGGCTAGATACCTAATAAGCCAACCAATGTGTATGATCAATTTGTATAATTTTGATACTCATTTTCATGCTTGGTTCAACATTATGACATTTTCATAAAGCAAGTTGGGAGAAAAATAATGAGAGACTCAAGTACTTTTGGTGGGGGGCCAGGAGGGGAATATGCCAGTTACCCTGGAGGTTGAATTTTTTCATTGCTCTTTTAATTCTAATATATCAATCATTTATCTAATATATCTACTCTATCAATCAAAACTTGCACACTATACAGATTGGAGCAAAAGTAGGTTTATAGTTGTTCATATAGAAAATAATACAATGATTAATAGACA